>JAJEJO010002684.1:402035-480378 GCA_020662805.1 Glaucomys volans
AGTAATGAGCAGAACTGGGATTTGAACCTAAGAAGTAATAAACATTGTAACTTTATTGTTCTTCCTTTTCAATATAGAACTGGGGCTGGGGGTTCCCTACAGAAAGTTTGCACTGGGTCCTTCCCATTTTCCCATGAGTTTTCATAGACAGGGTCAGAAATAAGTAGAGTCCTAAGCATCTGTCCAGGTTTCCAGGACCCAACTGGTCCATTCACATCCTCTCTGGCACACTAATTTCCTCTTCCTTTATTTGTTCCCATTCCTATGTAATTACTCTTTCCTTTCTTTTTCTTTTTCTTTTTTTTTTTTTATACCTAGCCTACCAAGAAAAATGATAACTTTTCTTTGCTACTGGGGATTGAACACAGGGTGTAACACATGCTAGGTAAGCACCCTACCACTAAGCCACTGAGCTACATCCCCAGTTCTTTTAGACTGGACCTCACTAAGTTGCCTAGATTGGCCTTGAACTTATGATTCAGCTACCTGAGCTTCCCAAGTGTATGTGATTCACAGGTGTGCACCACTATGCCTAGTTAAAAGAAATGATACATATCTTGAAAGTTTAACTCAAATATCTCAACTTTCATGAAGCTGGGTCCCTATTAACAGTAACATTTCAATGTTCACTTCCATTTCCTGGAGGCATTTGTTATCTGTAACATTTATGTGAAATTAAAACACACAATCTAGTGCCACAGTTAGCAGGTAATAATATATTCAGATAACTGACTTGCATTCAATTATGTGCAAGTCACTATTTTTCATTGCTCTGTAACTTTTTTTTTTAAATAATGGTAGTATTTCTGAAAGTTGCAGGGAAATGTAAAAGAAAATCTAGTGCATCCTTTGCTTATCTTCCTCCGAAGTTAACATCTTGTATAATCATAGTATAATATCAAAAATTGGCATTAGAAAAGTCATGTCCAAGAAGGATCCTGTCGGCTAATATTTGCCTCTGGGAAAGTGAGTTCTGATTTGCAATGGTTGTTACTGAGCTGGCTCCTGCAGGAACGTCCCAGGATGTGGTGATCATAGCTAGACTCAGACTGCAGTGCTGACATGCTTTGAGAAAATAACCTAATACATATGTATCCCATTGTTACCCCGGCAGTAGGTGTGAGGCACTGAGAGGAAGTCACATTGTTTAACCAATTATACTTGAAGCTGAACTTCATGGCATGAGAAATGCTCATTATCCAAGTATTATTGGGAAACTTCTCTCACAGAGATCCCGTAAGAGGTCACTGTAGGAAATAAAACATAGAAGGTATTTTGGGGAGTCAGACTAGAGTTTTAATCCTGGATCTACCACTTATTCTTTTTTTTTTAGATGAAAGGATAGTTTTTTAATTGGTTCTTCTTAGTTATACATGACAGTGGAACTGTGTGACACTAGGTAAGGCACCTAACCTCTCTGAGTCTTAGTTCTCTTATCTGCACAACAGGAAAAACAATGCCAATCTTTTAAGATTCAAGAATATACAAAAATTATTTGTTATTTATTATGGTCCTATGAGTGGATTTGAATTTTCTATGTCATATAAAGTGTGTATATAAAAGCTATAGATTCGGGCTGGAGTTGTGGCTCAGTGGTAGAGCGCTTGCCTAGCATGTGTGAGGCACTGGGTTTGATTCTCAGCACCACATGTAAGTAAATGAATAAAATAAAGGTTTATCAACATCTAAAAGAATATTTAAAAAAAATAAAATAAAAGCTATAGATTCACCCTCAAGAAACTTGCATTCTATCTAGAGAGACAATATTGTAGATTATCAAAAGTATGAAATGGAGTTGTATTTTGCCTAATATTCAAAAATTATCACATTTTAAAATTTTTGTTTTTAATCAGTTCTATGTTTTGCTTATTAATAAACAAAATATTTAACATCTTTATTATCCCAGAGCTAGATCTGAAAATAGAGTCATAGTTTGGTTGACCTTATAAAAGACTGAGGTGCCCTTGTAATCTGAGTCACTTACATTTCTAATTCACCTTTCAGAAATGCTTCTTTTTAATTTTCTATGCTTTTTTTATTGTTCATGTAATTTTTCTCACTGCAAAAACAGGCTATAGGACTGCTTGAACAAAACACACCATCACATCTTTGGGTTCTTATAGTCTAAAGGCAAATAATCTGTTAGATTATATTATCTATTTGTCTCTGATTTAAACTATGAGCAAAGGTCTTTTGATGGATTGGAGAATAATCCACATGATCTTTGGTAAAGTTCTTAATTTATAATCTCTAAGTAATATTATTATTTCTAAATAATTATTGTTAAATGATTATAAGTTCATAAGAAGTTGCCTAAAAATTATTCAGAAAAGTTCCCATGTACAGTTCCCTCAGGCTCACTCGGTGGAAGCATTTTTCAGAGCTATCAAAATTGACATTGGTAAAAATCCACCTATTTTATTCATATTTCACAAGTTTTACATGTCCTCATTTCTGTGTGTGCAGAGTGCGCACAGTGGATGGGTGATCCTGTGTAACGGTATCAGGCATGTAGCTTTGTGTTGCTACCTCCACAATTAGCAGAATTGTCTTCACTACATTGCTACCTCTTAGTACTTTTACATAACCCCACCCACTTCCCTGTTCATATCCCTAAACCCTGGCAGCCACTAATTGGTTCTCCATCTCTTTAATGTGACTTTGATAATGTTATATGAACAGAAGCATATGGTATGTGATCTTTTGAGATTTTCTTTTTTAAAATATATTAATTGTGCATATTAATGGGTTTAAACACTTTTCTTAACTCCCACATATGAGAGAGATCATCCTGCACTGTTTCTGTGTGGGGCTTATTTCACTTAAACATAATGTTCTCTAGTTTCAAACATTTTGCTGCAAATGACAAGATTTAATTCTTCTTTATGGTAAAATACAGCTGGGCGCAGTGGCGCGACGCCTGTAATCCCAGCACTTGGGAGGCTGAGGCAGGAGGATCCTGAGTTCAAAGCCAGCCTCAGCAACTTAGCGAGGCACTAAGCAACTCAGTGAGACCCTGTCTCTAAATAAAATACAAAATAGGGCTGGGGATGTGGCTCAGTGGTGGAGTGCCCCTGGTTCAATCCCCAACATCCCCTCCCCCCACCCCCCCAAAAAAATACCAAGAGTCGGTCTTAAGCCACGTGGCAAAAAAGGACCAACGGCTGAATTTACGAACAACTGGCCATCACCCACTCCAGTGTCAATACTTGGAAAAAAGGAATTTTAATGACAGATCGGACAGATCAGTATATGTCCTTGGTCCAGTTGCAATCTATATGGTAAAATACTACTCTATTATGTAGATAAACCACCATTTCTTTATCCAGGTATCTTTTTTTTATGCTGATTTCATTTTCTTTGGATATATACCCAGAAGTGAGATAACTGAATCTACGTAGGTTTATTGTTTTTTTGAGGATTATCACCAACAGTTCTTTTATCTCTACATCCTCGTTGGTATTTATTTTTTTTATTTTTATGATCGTCACTCTGCTTGGGTTGAGATATCGCTTTGTAGTTTTGATTCTTATTCATCAGATGTCTAGCTATATTGAACATTATTTTCATATATTTGATGGCCATTTGCATTTCTTACTTTGAGAAGCATCTATTTAGATTATTTGTCCATTTTTTTTAATTGGATCAGCCATATTTAGCTTATCTGATTGTCTTCAAAGTTGCCAGAAGTAGTGGAAACAGAGCAGCTCCTTTAGTAAATGGTGCTGGAAAGAATGATAACCCTATGCAAAGATTAAAACTCGATCTCTATCTCTCACCCTATGCAGAAATCAACTTGAAATGGACCAAAGAACTAAGTGTAAGACATTCAACTACTAGAAGCAAACAAAAGGGAATGCTTCAAGACACTGGGTATAGGAGTCTTTTAACAGTTTGTTTCAAAGACCAAAAGCTTTTACTTTTGATAAGATCTGATTTGTTACCTTTCTCCTTTACAATCATGTTTTGGGCATCAAGTAGAAAAGCTCTTCGCCTCACCTGCTGTAGTTGAATGTCCCTCAAAGAACATTATGTTGAAGCCTTGGCCCTCAGTCCGTAGTGCTGCTGAGAGGTGGTAGAACCTGCAGGAGGTGGGGGTCTAGTGGGAGGAAATAGGCCACTGGGGGTGTTCTCTTAGAGGGGATATTGGGATCCCAGCCTCTTTCCCTTTCCTGTCCCCAGGAATTGGACAAACCTCCTCTCTCATGCATTCCCACCACAATGTACTGTGCCATCGCAGGCTCAAAGCAAAAGGAACAAGCACCCATGGACTGAAACTTCTGAAGCTGTGAGCCAAAATTACCTTTGTTCTTGTTGTTGTTGTTGGTGGTGGTGTTTTGTGGATTTTTGGATTACTTTTGTTATTGTGTGTGATTTTTTTAGTTTTCCTTTCTTTTTACTATGGGTATCCAATTACTTTAGCATCATGTGTTATAAAGACTAAACTTTCTCTAATCCTTTGGTGTCTTTGTGGAGAAAAAATACATCAAAGCAATAATTGGTCATAATTATGCTTGTCTATTTCTGGGTTTGCTATTTTTTTTTGTCTTTTTTTAAAAATTATTTAATTTTGATTCATTGTATACAAATGGAGTACAACTATTGTTTCTCTGGTTGTACATAAAGTAGAGTCACACCATCTGTGCATTCATACATGTACACAGGGCAATGATGTCTGTCTCATTCTGTTATTATTTTTACCCCCCCACCCTGACCCCACCCCTCCCTTCCCTCTATGCTATCGATCCTTCCACCATTCTTGCCTCCCTTCCACCCCGCATTATGCATCATCATTCACTTATCAGAGAGATCATTTGGCCTTTGGATTTTTGGGATTGGCTAATCTCACTTAGCATGACAGTCTCCAACTTCATCCATTTACCTGCAAATGCCATAATTTTATTCTTCTTTATGGCTGAGTAATATTCCATTGTACATATATACCATAGTTTCTTTATCCATTCATCTACTGAAGGGCATCTAGGTTGGTTCCAATCTAGCTATTGTGAATTTAGCAGCTATGAACATTGATGTCGCTGCATCATTGTAGTAATCTGATTTTAAGTCCTTTGGGTTCACTATGTTTCAAGATCTGCATCTATTCCTCCACCAACACCACACTCTTGATTAGTGTAGTTATATAAAAAGTTATCACATTTGGTAGAGTGATTCTTCTACTTTAGTCTCCTTTTTCAACACTGTGTTAGCTATTCCAGACCTTTCCCTTCCCATACAAATCTTAGAATATAACCTTGTCTATCTCCAGTAAAACTTTCTAGAGTGGTAAAAACAAGTGCCTCAATCCTTAAATCAACTTGGTAAAAACTGACCTATTTATTACATTGTGTGTTACAATCCATGAACATAGAAAACTCTTCTGATTAATCTTTGATTATTTCATTATTTTGTAATTCCACATGTAGTTTTGTACATAATTGATAGATGTACACCTAAGTATTGTATTTGGAGAAATTATAAATAGTCTGAAATTTTATTTTGACTTCCAATAATAGTACATTTAAATGCAACTTTTTAGTATATAGAAATGCAACCGGGTTATTTGTGTGTTGATCTTTCATCCTTTGACCATACTGAATTCATTTATTTGTTATAGAAGGTTTTTCATAGATTCTTCAGGATATTCTGTGCAATCATGGCAATTTCTGGAATTTTTACATTGTCTTGAAATTCTAGCATCATGTTAAGTAAAAACAGTGAGGGCAGATATTATTGTTTTCTTCTCAATCTTAAGGGAAGAAATTTTAGTTTTTCACCCTTAATTGTGATGCTTCCTGTAGTTTGGGTTTATATGCTTTTTATGAGGGTGAGAAGTTCCCCTTCTATTCCCAGTTTTCTGAAAATTTTTATCATGAATGGATGTTGCATTTTGTTAGATAATTCTTCTAACATTGCATATGATCATGTGATTTTTTTTGTCTTTAGCCTTTTGATATGGTAGATTACATTAACTGACTTGAAAATTGAACCATCCTGCATCCTGAAGTAAATTCCTCTTTGTGGTGATATTAATATTCTATACATCACTGGATTTGCTAATATTTTGTTGAGGATTCTTAGCTTAAGTTCACAAGACATTGTTTTCTTTTTGTGTTTGTATGATTTTGGCATTAGAATACTATTTATTTCATAAAACGTGTCAAATGTTCCTTCCTATTCTTTTTTTTTCTGGAGGAAATTATGGTAAATTGATTCTAAATATTCTTTAAATCTTTACTAAACTTTCTCAGTGAAACCGTCTACTCCTGGAGATTTCTTTTGAGGCAGCCTTTAAATAGACTCAGTTTATTTACTGGTTATATGACAATTCAGGTTATACCTTTAATCTGGCTCAATTTTGGTAGTTTGTGGTTTCCATGCAATTGGTTCATTTCTTCTCACTATCCTAGTAATTTGTGGTCTCCACCTAATTGGTTCATTTTTTCTAAACAACCTGTGAACAATTATCAGCCAACTTATTTTTATTATAATTTGAGTGCAGTTCTACTCTGCAGTTACTTATCTTCTCAATAATTGTTGCCTTCTGATCTAACTTAAAATGTTCTTAATGATTTAGCATCATTGCTGTTTCTAATGTTTTTGGGAACTGAATTGGTGAGATATTGATCTCAGCACGTATTGTTCTCAACCTACCATGTTTTGAGCTCAGATGATTTTTGTCTCTCATTTCTCCTCCTTTAGGGTCAATGGCTACTTTGATGGACGACAATATATTTATCTCTAGAAGCACCACCTCCGACTGTCTTCTTCAGTAGTAGTTGATTCAAACCCACCACCACTTAAAATTTAGAACTAAACTACTACTTAGCCATAAAGAATAATAATATTATAGCATTTGCAGATAAATGGATGGAACTGGAGAAGATCAGGCTAAGTGAAATAAGCCAATCCCCAAAAAACAAAGGCCGAATGTTTTCCCTGATAAGTGGATGATGATATAGAATCGGGATGGGGGGGTGGGGGTGAGAGAAGAATGGAGGAACTTTAGATTACATAGAGGGAAATGAGATGGGGAGGTGGAGAGGGCATGAAAGATGGTGGAATGAAACAGACATCATTACCTTATGTGCATGTATGATTACATGAATGGTGTGAATCTACATCATGCACAACCACAGAAATGAAAAGTTGTACCCCATGTGTGTACAATGAATCAAAATGAAGTCTGTAAAAATTTTTAAAAAAAATTTTAGAACTAACATTCAGCAATTTGGGGCCTTGGTTTAAGAGATAATAAGTTTATCATGAATCCTTCTTTTTAAATATATCAAAATGCCAGCACCCCAGATGGAAATAAGCTTTGATAAGATATATTATGTAAATGATATAGTTTTCATGCTTTTGATAACTCTAGGTACCAGACTCTTGACTGCTTTAGTCATGTATCTTCCTATTATCATGCCTAGATTAGCCCCTCTAAATGGTAACTTCCATCAACAACAGAATGCTTTGGGAAGAATTATCAAAACTACTCTCCAAGATGATGGTTAAATATTCAGTTGACCACCAGAAATTAGAAATAGTTGCATAAACCACAAGCCAACTATACATAGTAGCATCCTTACATATAAACATTTTGATCTCCAATTACCTGAAGAAAACTATCAGGTAATAAAAATATCTATCAACTGAGTATTTTCTTCCTAGGCTTCAGCGACTTCGTTGTATTTGCCCTAAGACCAGTTATGTTACTATTTCTTGAAAATTCTTATCCTTTAGTTATTTACTCTCTCTTCTTAAGTAAGCATTTTATCATTTTTTTCATTCCCCCCAAAAAAGAAAAATTAGTAATAAAATTCTTTGTTTTACTTCCTATCATGGAAATGACTGCATCTATTCTTATGCCTCATGTTATCTTTGATGAGTTGACACAGTAGTGATAGACAGAGGTTGATTAAGGAATGACCCCCTGGTAGGTTCCAGCAGAAGTCAGACTCTCCACCATGAAAAGAAACGGGCACCATAACCCCTCCTCTAGAGCACAACGTTGCGCCTTCTTTGGTTCTGAGTTGGGAGGTGTTCATATTTCAAGATTTTACGCTGCACATCACGTGAACTTTCAGTAAGCTTTATAAAAACAATATTAGCCACATGGCCATTTTTGTTCTATTTTTTAAGAATGAAATGCAGATAGTTTTAATCTATTTTTTCTATTTTGTTTTAAAAATTCTTTTCTTTAGTCCTTAGTGGGAAAATAAATTGTATCTGCATAAATGAATTTATATTGTCCCAACTCTATCATTAATCTTTACTTTTATGTTTCTTAAGGGTTTTAGATAATGAAAGAGAAATTACAACAGGGATTCTGCAGTACAAAAGGTCCCAAAGAGAAGTTTCCTTCTTGTCATGATTTTAAACAAAGACTGGTTTTCTTGTTTCTACTTTCTCCAGTTTTTGAGCTGACTGTTTATGTCCTCTAGTGGTCTCCATACTTACACCTTCATCTGCTCTTCAGCTTCTCTCTGTCCTCTAGTGCTATTTTGGATTTTACCAAAACAAGAGAGAAATCTCAGATCAGAGATGTACGAGTCCCAAGGCTGTGACTTGTGCCCTGACACTGGCTTATACATCATTCCCTTTATCGTACTTCCTCCCTAAGCAAAGGGAATTCCAATTCTCAAACAACTGAAGCATTGATCTATTACTGACCTGAGACATGTGAAGGCTAAGAAAATGTATGCTACTACTCACCAGCTAGGCCACTGTGGTCCTTGTCACCTCTTCTTTCCTGAATCTAGAAACATAGGCTGTCTGGAAGGGCATCTGAGCCTGCAGCTAGAACCCGTGCTGCCCCTATTCGCATCCCACAAAGCCCATCTCTCCACGTGTCATGTAGTCAGCTGGGTGGTGCTCAGACAACCCTTCGGAGACCACATCTGTGATCTCATGTGACCCATAGGTCTGTTGCCACTGCAGTTAAAACCAAACTAGGGTTTCCACAGAACAGTGGGACCTTCAGAAGAAAACTGAATACATTGTTATATTTATCATTTCCCCCCTTCTTTCTTGTTCAGAATACCATTATTTTTCTTGGTGACGAAAAGGCTGAGGCCTTTTACTAAGTTTTTAAGACCTGTGTAGAAACTGGCTCTGGAAGTGGTCAAGGCAACTCCCTTGCCCTCCAAGGGAGCAGCTTCTGTTAAGGGTTATCTGCACCCTTAACATCTTCTATCTCATTCAAAATCGTTCCCTCTCGCTTCTTATTTGAAAAATCTCATGTTTCCTCTTCTTTTGAACTTTTCAAAAATTGGGAAGCCCTGTCCTTTTGAGACTTTTTCATTGGTTTATATCACTGGGAAAAAAGTTAAAATGTGGAAGAAAGAGAATTTGCTTCTGATATTTGGAAGGATGCTCATTTCTCTGATCTTTGGCTTTGCCTGGAATCTAGTCCACTCTATCCTATGGAAAGAGATGGAGTGAATTCTCAAGCAGGTTCAATGTTCCACATCATGTGACATCTTGCCTGTGGTAGATCTTGTATGTGATAAGCAAAGACTTTAAAAATTCATTTCATCCTATACTGATATCAGAAGGATTGCAATGCGTAATTCTGCTCATAATCTTTTTTTTTTTTTAACCCAGTACATGGTTGCATATTGGTTTTGGCATTTGTAATTGTTTTCTCCACCAAAGCAGTCAGTCAAAATTAGTCATCTTATTTTATCTGCATAAAGAATTTATTATGATCTTTCCAAGGACAAAGATTCAGTACACTCCACCAGGCATGCTGTCGCCAACAGTGCACTACTTGTGGATGCTCAGTCTTCCCCATGAAATTTAAATTAGAATTACTTTACTTCAGATTCTTTTTCTATATTTAGGCAGGGGTAGACTTGTGATTGGCAGGAGAGAAGGAAAGAGAGAAAAGAAGGTGAAAGAGACAGCAAGAAGAGTTATAAAATGTTATTACTAAATCATTTAAATAGCTTTTGATTGACATGTCAGGTATAGAATTTTAAGATCAAATAGAGAAAGTAGAAATGTGAGTGAAGAATGGACCAGATTTATTGCCTTTACAAGGTCAGGACCATGAGAGAATGCAGCAAAATGATAAATTTCAGCCCCCAAAATGTACCAAAACATATATAATAAGTCAGATTTCCTGAAATCCTGGGATAAAAGCCACATTTGCATTTATATCATTCATTCTGTTGTTATGGGGTGCAACTTAAAAACAGAATGATCACCACTGAGAAGTCCAAATATGAGAGTCTTTATTAAGCTGGCCGGCTGACTGTCTCACACAATGCCCCAAAAATGGCTATTGGGAGAACAGTTCTGACCATAGCGTTGCAGGGGTTCTTATACCATAAATCAGCACACCAATCATAAGTGTCTGATTCAAAATTACAAACTAACGTTGTGAGATCTGAAATCATTAGCTGAGGGGGAAGTGGGTCAAAATGACCTTATACCTAGGTACAAGTTAAAGAATGGTTACTAACATCCAGACAATAGCTGTTGACATCCCTGTTGACATAGTACAGTGCTTAGGAAAATAGGAAGCAAAAAGAGAACAACTTTTCATTATACAAGAATCGCCATTTTGTCATTTTGTATTGCCAACAAAGTCATGCTAAGTAACTGATGATGGGTAACGTCAGAGGTGGGGCGTTCCCATGGGAGAAGCATTTCCTGTGTAACATGGAGTCTCAGAGCAAAATGGAGTCTGTTTAGTCATTGCCCAGATAGCCCGGCCTGTAACATTTCCATGGAGCCGAATCTGTCAGCCCATCACACTGTTAGTCAGCATCCCATTGGTTATAAATCACAGTAAAAAACTCAAATTGTCCTAGAGGACCAGGGGCTTGCCACCCTCAAGGCCTCCTCTCTTTCAGATTCTTATCTTTTCCTTTTTCTTGTGGGCAGCACTCTCTTACTACAGACCAACTTTGGTAGGTGTACTTACAGATTCCAAAGACGAATTGTGCCAAGTGAAATGGGACTTGTAGGCTAATGAAATCCTGTACTTTCTAAGGTAAGTACAACTTGAGATAAATATAACAAAGGCCTCAAAACACTAACACAGGACTCCTAGACAAATATTATGAATGATTACTGTGATGGTGAATTTCAAGTGACAATTTGAACAGGCCATAGGATAACCAGGTGTCTGGATGAACATTTTTCTGGGTATGACTGTTTTTGGACTTGAACTGAAACTAACATCCTAAGCAGCTCTCCTGGTCTTTGGATTCAAATTGTAAAACTACTTCATGAGGTCTCCTGGTCTCCAGACTGAAGATCATGGAGCTTCCTGGCCTCCACGGTTGTGTGATATAGCTCCTACCTACCTACCTACTTATCTCCTATTGGTCTATTTCTCTTGAGAACTGTAATACAAGTCCATATTAGGGAATATAAGTATATCTGTGGTTAAAGAAGCTGAAAGGTCCTACAATCTACAAGTTGGAGAGCCAGTGGTGTCATTTAATGTCTGAGGTCAAGAGAATACGAATGTTTAAATTCAAATGAAAAGAATCAACTTGTCCCATCTGTGCTGTGCTGTGCCTTTTTGTTCTGTTCCAGTCCTCAACAGACTGGGTGACACTGGACCACCTCTGTGAGGGTGATCTTTACTTAGTCTACTGAGTCAAATGCTGACCTCCTCCAGAAATTCTCTCACAGACACATCCAGAAAAAATGCCCTGCCAGCTATCTAGACATCCTTTCCCAGTCTAGTCAACACGTGGAATTCACCATTGTGTGTGTGTGTCTGTGTGTGTGTGTGTGTGTGTGTGTACACAGGATGTGTGAATGAACAGTTCTTCATTCTGTTTCTCTGGAGAACCCAGATGAATATGATTATACAACTATACATTTTCTACCAGTTTCCTACACCAATGTACTTTAAAAAATAATAATAGAAACTTGGAATGGACCCACCATTTGATCCAGTTATCCCACTCCTTGGTTTATATCCAAAAGACTTAAAATCAGCATACTACAGTAACACAGCCACATCAATGCTTATAGCAGCTCAATTCACAATAGCTAAACTATAGAACCACCAAGGTACCCTTCAACAGATGAATGGATAAAGAAAATGTGGTATATACACACAATGGAATATTATTCAGTCATAAAGAAGAATAAAATTATGGCATTTGCAGGTAAATGGATGGAGTTGGAGAATATCATGCTAAGTGAAATAGGCCAATTCCAAAACACCAAAGGCTGAATGTTTTCTCTGATAAATGGATGATGATACATGATGGCCAGGGGACACAGGGTAAGAGAAGAAAGGAGGAACTTTGGTTTATGTAGAAGGAAATGAGGCGGGGAGGGGTTGGGAAAAGGAAAGATAGTGGAATGAGACAGACATCATTACCCTGTGTCTATGTATGATTATACAAATGGTGTGAATCTACATCGTGCAAAGCCATAGAAATGAAAAGCTGTACCCCATTTGTGTACAATGAATCAAAATGAAGTCTGTAAAAATAAAAAATTTAATTAAAAAATTTTTTTAAAAAGAATAAAGAAAAAAGTAATAATAACAGAAGGTCACTTTTACCCAGGGTATGAAACAAAAGCTCACATTTATAGAGTGCTTACTTTTCTGGCTTACTTGTATTATCTCATTTAATCCAATAACCTTGTGATGTAGAAACTATCATCCTCATAGATGAAAAATTGCAGCATAGAGCTTTCAGTATGCTTTCCAAGTTCAAAATGCTAGTATGCAGTGGAACTGGGATAAACAATTGAGATTCTATGCAGAATGTAATAACTGCTAAATGTCATATGCAGAGAGTTTTTTTTTTTATTTACTTACTATTCTATGAGAAGTTAATTGATATTTTCTTCCACATTCATCGGCTCCCTCTTTGGTTCTAGGAAGCTGACCTTAATAAGATGATGAAATCAGTGAGGCATGCTGAAAATAGATGCTACAAATTAGATACTTGTTCCCAGCATTTTCATATATAAGCACAATACTAAATAGAGGAAAGAATAAATGAAGACAATTAAGATGCCTAGGGGGCTAACATAAATATAATGTTTGGATCACGAAAAAAAGTGGGAGTTCTCATTATAAAATTGGTATCTTTTATACATCAAAAGGACAATCAGCCAAGAAATGTGAGTTGCTTATTTGTCAGTCACTATGTCATGGAAACAAAGTGATTTCTCTCTCCCAGGGCTCAACATGCCACTTTCCTCAGGGCTGACCATATGTGCCGTTTAGTTTTAAAGAAGAAAACAAAGAAGGGGTGTATCCTAACCCTGATAAGTTTTCCTCCGATTCTTCTCTAAAATGTCTGGTATTCATTATGTTAAAGTGGAAAAATATTTTCTGTTGATTTGCTCTTTAAGTATGAAAGACAAATAATGTGCCTGAATGTGTCATATTCATCTTCAGCATTGCTGTGATGAAGTCAGTACAAGAGAGGCTACCAGAATGAAGATTTTTCACAGCATACCTTTATTCTTCTATTCTTCACTATGTCAAAATAATTTGTCATGCAAAGGTCTTCCTTTTGTGACTCAGGATAGCTTTTTTTTTCTCTCCCTTAGCTTAACACAGATGCAGTTTCAATTAATAAAACAGCAGCCTTACATTTGCAAATGAAGTAATTCATGCTGATGCCACCAGCAGAGCAGGAGCACCCTGGGACCACGTGCCACCTGATTTGACACAGTGTTGTAATTAGAAGTGCCTCCGTCAGGAAATTACTGGAAATGTGCTCATGAACTGGCAACCACCTTTGCTGTCACCAGAACAAATGAAAATTTAACATGGGTTTAAAAACTTCTGTATGCAAAGTTAGAATGTATTATTCAAAATTCACAGAAGTCAATTGTATGCTTTCATTTAATCTACAATGCTTGCTTTTGTAGTTCTGTGCTACTTTGTGATTTAATGGATTTCTAAGTATTTTTTATTGCCTTAATCAAAGTTTTAATGTATTTCCAAGTACTTGTATATGAGTTCAAGTGAAAGATAAAACCTTCAGTGTTTAACAGTATATGCGTGCGTGTAGCAATAGTGAAATAATTTTGGTGAAATTTTCCATTTATTTTATCACCTCTTCCTTTAAATCATGTCTATTAGACCAGAGACCCTGCACCTAATAGAAGAAAAAGTAGGTCCAAATTTCCATCATGTTGGCCTAGGACCAGACTTCCTTAACATGACTCCCAAAGCACAAGAAATAAAAGCAGGAATCAATAATTGGGATAGATTCAAACTGAAAACCTTTTTCTCAGCAAAGGAAACAATCAGCAATGTGAAGAGAGAGCCTTCAGAGTGGGAGAAAATCTTTGCCACACACACTTCAGATAGAGCACTAATCTCCAGAATATATAAAGAACTCAAAAAACTTTACGCCAAGAATACAAATAACCCAATCAATAAATGGGCTGTGGAAATGAGCAGACACTTCACAGAAGAGGATCTGCAAACAATCAACAGGTATATTAAAAAATGTTCAACATCTCTAGTAATAAGAGAAATGCAAATCAAAACTACCCTAAGATACCATCTCACCCCAATTACAATGTCTATTCTCAAGAATACAAGCAACAACAGGTGTTGGCGAGGATGTGGGGGAAAAGGTAAACTCATACATTGCTAGTGGGATTGCAAATTGGTGCAGCCACTCTGGAAAGCAGTATGGAGATTCCTTCGAAAACTCAGAATGGAACCACCATTTGACCCAGCTATCCCACTCCTTGGCCTATACCCAGAGGACTTAAAATTTGTATTTAATAATTTCTTGAGCTCTCATTCTTTGGCAATGTGGTTAATAAAATTCAAATTCAAAGAAGAACTAAGGCAAAAATGATATTTATGTATCATTAACTCATTTTACTTACCTCTATTATTTTTAAAAATTAATATCATGAGGACAGATTTATATGTAGATTTTTTGTATGTGCTTCAGAAAGAACAATTCTGTGGACAGAGGCAACGAAAGCATCATTGGGCCATTGAAGAGGCATTTGAAAAGCTGCATGAGGTTCTGCCTGGTAGGACCTGTGCAGCTGTGTTTCTGTGCACATCTGTGTGTGTTTACTCATTTCTGTGAGTGCTGTTAAAGAAACCAGGACCTGACAGCAAAAGTAAAGCAAAAAACAAACAAACAAACAAAAAACCAGATTGTGTTCAGTAACTATTGCAATAGGAGAGAAGAGACTGCAGCATAGAACTGGGGCAAGTGAGGATTTATAGCCAAGAAGTTATACATCAGGAATCAGTGGATGGAAAATTAGTAAGAGGAAACAAAATCAGGGAAGGGGGTTCATTCTGGATAAAATGACTGAGTAGAATGCTTGTCAAAACTGGACTCTTCAAGAGTGGGCTCAGATGCCAAAGACTAGTGGAGAAGAGGGCTCAGAGGAGCCTGACCAAAGTTTGGTCAATGACAGTGTCCAAAGAGACTCTGCACCTGTTGGTAAGATGCAGATGTTAAGTGATACTGCTGTTTACGGTGACGAGTTCTGCTTCCTTGGATGTTGAAGTATAACGCCAGAGAAGCACGCCAAGGCAAGCATATTAAGCAGGTTTTATTTAAAAGTAGTAACACAAACTTCTCCCAGGAGGGAGAAGGGGGGGCCATGGCTGATGTTCTAGAATCCCTGAGAAGTGAGCGCACCCTACATCTTTTATAGGTTAGGGTCTTCTTTGTTCTGCCCCTTCCTCTGACCCTTATCTCTCCTTCCTGCCCACAGGGCGGTGGTGACACAGCAAAAAGGTGAGATGCAAATGGCAGGGGGAAGGGCCACATGGAGACTCAGGTGGGGGCCCAGGAGGCATTGATTAGCAACTCCCTGCCTGCAGCTTTTGGGGAGGGGCAGTTAACCAGGTAACCTTGGTTGTCAAAGGGCTCTGGAGACACTGACATTCCAATCTCCCAGGGGTGTCTCTAACTTCCCAGACTCTGATAGCCCCCATTCCTCAATTTGATCAGATTCCCTGATTTCTACACTAACTGCCTGTCCAATTCTGGCTTCAGTAGGATCAGAAGTCTTGCCTCAAGAAGCTTAAATCTTCTGTCTTATCACTGAGAGAATATACCAAGCCTTATGGGATATCAGGTATTCTGAACTATGTGAAATATTCAACATGCAGGGTAACAAACAGCTAATCAAACAAATAGCCGAGATTCTGAATTTATCTGACTTGTTTAAATATTGTTTTTCTAAGAACAGATATATTCAAAAACTCTTATCTTCATTCTATCATAAAATATATGGTTTGTTCTAATGATGAAAAAAAATTATTTCAAAGCAATATGGCAGAAATGAATCTGAGTCATTCCCAGAAACCTTAGTAATTTCTTAGAAAAATGTTTCTGAAATGGAAAGAGTAATAGAAATTCCAAAATCTGGGTACCCTTGAACCATTACTCCAAAAGTTATTATTGAAGCATTTTTTTAGATCTTTGAACAAGACACCACTTCTACAGAATCTTCAAGCATAATGCTAATTTGTTTTCATTAATTTTCTAAAATAGAAAAAAAATGGTAAGAAATCTGCTTCTTGGTTTCTTGTTTTTAAATGGATTAACCACTGTAAGTTCCAATAGAGTTACACTTTGCAGGAGGATTAAGCCTTTAATGGATGCTTTGTGAGATAAGTCAGGGAGGGAAAAGATCAAGACAAGGGTAGCATATCATTAAAATTTTTTAAAAACAGCAGAGATGTGATACTTAAACACAAGCCCTGATATCAAGATTTTTCCTGAGTGAAAAATCCAAACATTAATTGTTACAAAGCCACTTGGAAGAACAGAATGTCACTAAAAATTTTCCTACAAAAATATCCTAAGGTCAATAATGCCATTTATAAATCAAATTCATCAAAGCACATTATTTTAATTACAAAAGAAGTAGTTGCCTTAACAAAGGATTTAGTTTAGTTTCATTCCTTTTGTGTGAATGAATATTTGTATTTAGATAACAATAATAAACATGAATGCTAATAAAAACACTTAAAGTTTAGAAGTCACTATCATTAAACACAATAAAAAACAGCATAGTCTTTTATGATGCAAGTCAGTAAAACAAAATGTTTACTTAAGCATACAACACATCCGTAGCTATCCTTTAGCTGAATAAAAGCACATAAATGGAATTTCTAAGAATAAAGTAATTCTACTGGAAGTTTTTAAACTGGTTTTACTCCTAAGCCCAATTATTCCCTTCAATGAATTTATCCTAAGAAAATGTGAAAAGGAATATGCAGATAAAGGTTCAATAGTCTTTATCAAAGAGTTGTTTGTAAAAACCAAAATTTCCCAGAACAGGAACAAAAATAAATTATATTATATCCATATAATTCAATTCTATAAAGCACTGAAGATTATAATTCACTTAATGATATATATAATTTACATGAAAAGATGTCAGTCGTAATAAATGAAAAAAACAGATTGAATAACTCTATGTAAATTTAGCATACATAATAAATGTATATTTATTCATCAAATGTACCTATCTAGGTACAAGATCCAAGGGTTTGTTAGGGCAGATTTGGCTGGTTTAAATTTAGTTTTGTTTGAGCATTTCCCCCTAATTTTAATAAATACATATGCCAGGTATAATAAAAGCATTTTAATCTTTATAACTATGTACTAAGATGTTCTTTCAGGAATTAGTTTTAGTAGCATCACTGACATGTATCATTAGGTTATAAAATTTATTTCTTTTAAAAGGTCAAGGAATCAGATGGTTTTCTGGTTTTTAACTTTTTTCTGTCACTTTAAACTCTTATCATTTCTTTATGCGAGATATATTCAAAATCCTCCCTCTTCTAATTTGATATATGCATGCCTTATTGTTGACTGTAATCCCCCTGCGACCACAGGACACTGGACTTGATGTCTCTTACCTAACTGCAGCATTGTACCTGTTGACACCCAAGATTGGAGCATTTAAATAAAGCAAACACTAACTTTTTAAACTAGGATCACAGTTCTATTGCTCAAGTCTGTCTTCTACATTTGACTAACTAAAATATGTGTATTTCCATGTTAATGATTCCTCAGTAGGATTTAAATTTTATGGTAAGTTTTTAATTCTGAGTAATATACTGGCCTAATGAATTTTATTTATAGTAATAAGCATAATAAATAAAGTGTTTTTCTATTCCTTTAATCTGCAGTTATTTTAATAACATTATAGCAAAGCAGTCTTCTTAATATTAAATGTTGACATTCTGGATATTAATTTTATATGCAAATGAATAAAAATATTAGAAAACATTCCAGAGAACAAAGAACCAAAAAGGAAAAAAATGTATCAATATGTCCTAGATCATTTTTATTTATTAGTATACAGAGTAGCTCATTATTTTCTAAAATTCTTATTTTCAGCCTGTGAACCATTTTATTTATATGTTTCAAAGCACAAACTTCTGGCACAAAATAGCTTGCTGTTTAAAGGTATGGAAATGCCCTAGCCAATGGATATAGAATTATTTTTCATGAACATTATACAACTATACTATGTGAAAGTGATAAATTAAAAATATAGTGGTAGGGGCTGAGGTTGTGGCTCAGTGGTAGAGCACTTGCCTAGCATGTGTGAGGCACTGGGTTCAATTCTCAGAACTACATAAAAATAAATGAATGAAATAAAGGTCTAGCAACATCTAAAAAAAAATTATAGTGGTAGAAGACAAATCTGTACATTTCCGTGTTCTCTCAGCCTGACCCTAGAGAAATGGGTACCCTGGAAAACCTGTGTAAATTAGTCTTGTGTCACTTTTGGCACACATCCACCTGGGTAAATGAAGAGGAGCATCCTGCTCACTTTTACCTAATGTCCATTTCACGCTGGGTTTCCTGGGTTGCCACTGCAGGAACATGAAGATTTTTATTTAATTTATTTTCTACTAGCTTCTAACTTTATATATTTTTCTGAGGAGGAGTAGGTGACATACCTTCATACTCCTTCTTCATCTTTTTGCTTAACAATAGCAGTTTATGAGGCACATTTACCTGCTAAAGGTAACTATCTAGGGTCATTCCTAGAGTGCATGGGGCCCCTGACAAACATGCTTGCAGAGTTTGCACATGGAACAGAGATTCCCACCAGGTAACAGATAGAGAAGAGGAGCTTATGTGATTGCTTATTATCCAGTTGGTGCATATGGAGATTCATTCTAGTAACAGAATCTCTTTTTCTTCAGGTCCAGGAACCAATTCTTCATGTTCTTTATTGTCAAATGTGCCATTCCAGACTAATTTTACATTCTCCCACCACAAGAGAAAAAGATATCAGTGATATCAACTCGGACTGCCAGGACTCTTCAGAAATTGTATAGATTCTCTTACATTTGGACGTAGCTCTAAACCTACTCCCTTAATGCTGGTATTGCCATTGCTTGTGAGGCTGCCTCATTTTACCATGCTGCCCGTGGACGTGTGCTTCCGATGACTTTCCCAAAGGCTGTCACTACATTTCACTGATGATGTCCATGAATGCAAAGCTTTCCCAGAGTATGCAGAAGACTGTGAATGATCATTTTCCTTTCTTGATCATACTAAATTTACCAGTTGATTTTTACAGCAGTAAGACACAAGTTCTAACCATGTTCTAACCATGTCTTAAACTCTTTATTCATAATCACTACATCTCCAGAATAGGATCCTTTCAATGTTTACCACACCCCTGGTTTCCACACACTGCCATCAGTGAAAAGGATACATAAGGAAAAAAATGAAGAGTGCCATTCATAGGAGAAAGGCTGTCCCTTCTCCACATCTGACGAGGCTTAATACCCACCCAGGGACTACAAATTGGTGCAACCACTCTGGAAAGCAGTGTGGAGATTCCTCAAAAAACTTGGAATAGAACCACACCATTTGACCCAGCTATCCCACTCCTCGGTTTATACACAAAGGACTTAAAATCAGCATTCTACTGTGATCCAGCCACATCAATGTTTATAGCAGCTCAATTCACAATAGCTAAGCTATGGAACCAACCTCAGTGCCCTTCAACAGATGAATGGATAAAGAAAATGTGATCCACACACACACACACACACACACACACACAGACTCACACACACACACACACACAATAGAATATTACTCATCCATAAAGAAGAATGACTTTATGACATTTGCCAGTAAATGGATGGACTGGAGATTATCATGCTAAGTGAAATAAATCAATCCGAAAAAAATCAAAGGTTGAATATTCTCTGACATGTGGATGCTCACACACAATAAGGCAGCAGGGGTGGGACAGATAAGGGAAGGGAGAGTGGATAGGAATAAGAAAGATGGTAGAATGAATTGAACATAACTTTCCTATGTTCATATATGAATACAACACAGTGAATCTCCACATCATATACAACCACAAGCTAGAATCTTAATTAGAAAAAGTTATACTCCATGCATGTATAATATGTCAAATTATACTCTATTGTCATGTGTATCTAAAATAAACAAAAAAACAAACAAACAAGACCGTACGGCTGGGGTTGTGGCTCAGCGGTGGAGTGTTTGCCTAGCACGTGTGAAGCACTGGGTTCGATCCTCTGCACCACATATAAATTTAAAAAATAAAGATATTGTATCCATCCACAAAAAATATTTTTTAAAAAAGACCCACCCTAGGAAGCACAGCTTCACAACACATTTGGAGACACAAAAGGCCTTGCAAAGCTCTAGTTTCAGAATTTCTCAGAGGAAACAGAGCCTCCCTGGAGAATGACTTATGTGTGGTGTGGATCCTGCAGGAGCAAGGGGTGTTTGCTGTGGATGACAGCAGCAGAGGGTAAAGGGTACCTGCTGCCACCTCGATGACCCTCAGGTATTGTAAACATAGACAGCAGTGATGGGACTGAGTCAGAGCTCTGGTCTATATGCACAGCTCAATTCCAAATCAGGAAATGGATTAACACACATGGAGAGTCCAGAATAATTCTTGGGCCCAACATGAGTTAGTCACATCACTGACAGTCAATGTCAGTGCCATTCTCATGGCCCAAACTTCTGTAATCACAAAAAATAATATAGTGTAATGGTATAAATCTAAGATCTCCTGGGACATCTGGAGTTGAGGGTAGAAGGTTGGAGAGCACCCTAAGGGGTGACACAGAGATGGTTCCCACACAGGTCCTGGGTTGGGCTGAGCCTTCCTGCATGCACATTACTGATGGCTAGGTCAGCTCAAAGAGGAGACTCCAAAGAGGAAGGTACTCCAAAGTTTTTAGACCCCCAAGGAATGTGGCTGGGGCAGGGGCCAGCTTGTACTGCTGTTTGTTCTAGAGTCCTATGAAAGAACTTACAGATATTTCAGTATATCCCAGAAGTCCAGCATATTTGCTGGCAAGAATCAGCATAAGAATATATCTCTCTGAAAGTTCTTTGCATTTTATTAGCTATTCTAGTACCACTTTAAAATGATGAGATCTCAGTGGTTTGACTCTGTTTTTGATTTTTGATTACTGATAGCTTTGAAGTCCTCTACTACTCACGTCTAGGCAGCCTAGCAAGAATGCCCAGGTGCTACCTCATTTGGTCCTGGTGGGAAGATTCACCAACAAAGCCAGGTTCTGCATGCAGGAACTCTCCTCTTAACCACAACAAAAACCAAGCCAGTTTCTTACCAATGCACTTTTAAGCCATTTTTGGACCTGTTTGGGAGCCTGCCCTCCTCTCCCCAGAAATCTTCTTTATATGTCTTTACCTTTTCATTGTGTCTTGCAGTGATGCATGTCATGAAGTTTAACATCTGGGAATGTGGGGAGTCCATCCACCTGTGAGGTAACCACAAAAGCAACAAAATTTAACAGACCTATTTGCAAATCTAAATGAGTGTGTGAGAGAGAGAGAGAGAGATGTTAATTGCAGGACAAACTGAGAGAGCCTGAGCTAGGGTTTACCAGTTAGATTCCTCACAAAACCACCCTTCAGATGCAGACTCTTTTTACAAGTGTTTTCTTAAAGCATATTTTGAATTTTGACCCAGGGGGCCATCTGCTGTCTTACAATGGCTAATGAGCAACCTTGGTGACCTTTAGGGAAGCAATGTGAATTTCTAGCTCTAATAAATTCTAGCCGAAAACAATTGTAATCACTTCAGCTCCACTGGTATCAGCACACTCCTTTGGGAAAGGAACATGTGGTATTTAAAAACTGTCAAATAGTTATATATGCTTTTTCTAATCAAAGGCCTATAAATTATTTGTCATAAGCTGCTCCCAAAGCAAGAATAGATTTATCACCTCCAGGTTTGTAATTTCACATCAAAATTTAAGCAGAGATTCTGAGTGCAGCCTACGCAATGACATGACTCACCTCCCAAATGATGGTTCTTGAGAGCTACTTGATACTGTTAGGTTGTATTGGGCGACTGCAGGGGGAGGGAGCAAGGTCACCTAGCAACACACTGTGCCAGAAGTGACCAATGAGGCACACCTGCTGACCCTGATGTCCACCTTCGGTCCACCTTTTCCTGGGCAGAACCCCTTGACCCCCTTCCTCTGTATAAAAACCCTGAGCAGCCAAAGCCATGTGCGATTTCTCCTGGCTCTCCCACCCCGACTTTCACCCCGGGGGGTCTGGAGATTTCGCCCGGGACACACATTCCAATAAAATCAAGCTACCACTATTGTCTGACTCTGGCGAGGGCACTCCTTTCGCTACCTGCCGCCTTTGGGAGCTTTACCCGCCAGGCCCCGCGCCGCCCCTTTCGTGAGTTTTACAGATACTATTTGTTTATTTATTTATTTTGGAAGTAGCAAAACTCATAACTCTACAAACTGTAGTGTTAGTATAATGAAAAGATCAGGATTCTGTGAGTATAATGAAAGGACTAGAATTTTGACTTGATTAACCACCCCCCCATTAAATAGTTAGGTTTGAGGAGCATTGTGTAACTTTTCTATAAGAGGATTTTTGTTATCCCTCCCATCTGCAGAAATTTGTGATCTACTCTCTTTTCAAACGAAAAATGGGAAACTATGAAGAATGTGCACAACAGAGAACAAATATGGTGGCAATATAATAAACACAATGTAAGGTGGCTTAAATCAGATGAAATCTTTCTTAAGTCATTCAAACTTTGAAATCAAGGGGACATAGGAAGAGTCATATTATCTCTCCTTTACAATGTTCTGGTGACTTCAACTGCCCAAGATCACACTTCAGAATGAATACAGACCAGATACCCAGACTTCCTGAAAAATCCCTTGCTGTGAACATGGGTAATTCATTATATGGTTACTGTGGAGCTTTTCGTCACTACCTCTGAGCTTTACTCAGCAGGTCATACAAATAATATTTTCTGTGTACAGAGGTGTGAGAAGGGCTGAGACACCCTGCCCTGCAGTGATCCAAGCACCTAGCAAATTGCCTGGGACTTAAAGAGTACTTAATGGAAAATTATTTTAGACGAGGACACATTTTTAAAAAATCTTTCAGTACTCGTTTTAGTATCTTTCAGGTAAACTAAAAGCATCTATCTCCCTGGCCTAAATTGTGACACATTTTAAAAATAAGACTGAAAATACTGAAAAATAATAGGATGTCACTGAAGATTTCCCTGAAGAGGCAGTACAGTGGTTTTCCATAGCATGTTACACAGAAGCATTTTCTTCTGGTCCTAGATAGATATTCCTCTCCTCTTCAATTTCATTCTGATAATGATAGTGGCCTCTCCAGCCTGCTCACACTGAAATAGTAATTTAAAAACTAACTGATCATCTATTTTTCTATTAATATTTTTAAAATAAAATATTAAAGTTCATAGAAATTATAAGAAAAACAAAAATAAGTAATGAAATCAGAAAAAAATATAAAATGCTTTAATGACCACATTTTAGAATGAAATAAGTTAAATGGTACCAATTGCTTGCTCTCCTATACCATATATGAAATAAGAAATTTAGCATGAAAATTTCTTTCATCACTCCATAACTCCCAGGTATTTCCAAAATTATCTTGGAATATTCAACTCAGATATATATATATATATATATATATATGAACAACATATATATATATACACACATATATACACACACACACATATATATATATATGGAGTGTCTTATGTATCTTCAGCTGTTTTCAAGGCAGTATAAAAATAATTTGTATAGCTCTCCTATTATGTAATTCTATTACTTACATAGTTTCTTAATTCTTAGGTTTTTAATTTTTATTTTGGTAGAGTATTTAAGTGGTGGATTCCCAAAGAATAAGAGGAATTTATGCTGAGTCTTTGCATATTTTAAAATGCCTTTATGTCCCAGGAATATTAACAGTTGAATATAAAATCTTTTTCTCAAGATTGCATAGCTGATGCTTCATAATTTTTTAGCATCTGGTCACTCAAATGTTTTCTCTTGTAGGTAACAGGTTTCTGGATCCTTAGAAGATTTCCCCTTAATAATAACATGATGGACATTGTTTCTTGCTTCCTAGTCTTTCCTTCTCTACTCAGTATTCTTATTCCTAGGGCATATTCTTTATTTTTTCTCTTCTGTTGTATCTAATTAGCTTTGTAATTTCTCAAGTAGTTTTAATTTGGACTTTTTCGTTTTATTTATTTTTCTTTTATTTTTTTATGTGGTGCTGAGATTGAATCCAGTGCCCCACACATGCTAGACGAGCATTCTACCACTGAGCCACAACCCCAGCCCTTCGAGTATATTTTTAAATTCAGTGATTTTTTTTTTTCCTTTAAGTTCACTTTGATTTCTTTTTGAATCTGCCCATTTATCCCCTTCATATTATCTTCTTCCTTACTCTGTCCCTTTTTATTTCCAGATTACTCCCATCTTTTCATCTTCCAGACATTCCATAATTATTCCCAGCCTGGTTCTGATTTGTGAGCAAATGGCTTGACCTCATAATTCCCTTTTATATAAGTGGAATATTTCAAGACTGCAAAATACTTGAAAACAAAATTTTTGTTTCCTTTTCTCTTGGAAGAGTTTTCCCTCACTAGAAAATAAGCAGATAGTCACATTTATGTCATCCTATCAAATATAATAAAGTTCTTCAAAATTTCATGTTACTCTTCTTTCACTGAAGATATGCCCTTTTATATGTCTCACCTAGCAGGAGTTTAAGGCCTCCTTCCTGATTCAATGTTTGTGTCTGAATTCAATAATACCCCACATCTTTTCAACATGCCTGCAAATTCAGTTTATAAGCTTCTTTTGACTCTGTCTCCTTTGCCCTACCTTTTAATGTCCTAATCTTTCATGTGAACTTGATCAGATATTAAAAAAAAAATTAGAACACTTCATGTAACATTTCCAGGTATTCTCAGGAAAAAGACTTCTGAGGCCCCTAATCTATGTCTTTGCATTCATAACCGAAAGTCTTAAATGTTTTATTTATCCTCGAACTAGAAAACTCAGCAACTTTATCAAGTTGTGGGATCACTAATTTTTCTGGTATGTGGTCAGCTTATTTAGTCTAAAAAAATTACTTTTTTTCAGTTTGAGTACAATTTTCTCACATTTCTTTGTTCATATCCATCTCCGACTTCTTTTTCTTCAGGAATTACTATTATAAATAAAGGTATTTTTAATTTTTAATTTCTTCCATATTACTTATTTTTCACTCATGGTAATTTTAAAAGTTTATATGGCATTAAAAATTAGATATGGCTTTAAAGTTAAAAAATTTAAAACAAGCTTGCAATTTAATGAGTCAGTGTTTCATGCACTTTGAAAATTCAGAAAATTATCCTGGAGATGAAGGAGTTAAAGAAGTTTACCTGCAATCTTTTCTTCTTCCCAATAGTGCAGACATGATTCCAAGGTTGGAATGAAAAATGATTTGGTCTAATATCAAACACTATAACTAAGAATATGGGCAAATATTAACCATATTTGCTAGAAATGGTATCTCTATCTAGGGAATTCTTAAGAGGTTGCTCCTGACTTAGTGTTCCTTGAGGTGAAGACATTTGAGAAGTATAGACTCATGAGGCATGATTTCTTAGAGAATTTTCCAGAAGTTATACAACTTTGAGGTATGTGAAGGAGACATTATAAGATGTCCCACTGTAAGAGATGACCAAACCCACAAATCTTACCTAGAGGCCTCATCTATTATAATGGCAAGAGAGTACTTGTCCACTGCAGAAGGGAAGGATCTGGAACATTACAAGGATTGGACCTATTCATCACCTCATCTATCCTCAATCACTCATATCTTTAAAATTATTAGTAAAACTCAATGTTGCACTTTGCTACTCTCTGATTTTTCAGTGTCTGATTCTGCAACTTCACCCAACAAAAGTAAAATGGATAACGAAATTGAGCAATAGTTTGGTACACATGGAATATATAATGACATGTAATATAACTGCAATATATAATAGAATACTGCAGGGCAAGGTCAGCAAGCTTTTTTCTCTAGTCAGATGGTAAATACTTTAGGCTTGGAGGTCACACAGCGACTGTTCTGTTATTCCTACTGATGCAACATGAAAGCCATCCTAAATAATATGTAAATGAGTAAGGATTGTTAAAAAAAACAGGAAGCAGGATCTGACCTGATAACAATAGTTTATTGACTTCTGATATATAGGAGTAAAAAAAAATGATCTGTAGTTATACCAAGAATATTCATCAATCTTATACACCTAAAGTTTAGCAAAATAAAGCATATATAAGAGTAGCTACAGTGTAATTCTATTTCTGTATGGTACCAAAGCAAGGGAAACTAATCTATTCTGTTCTAATTAGTTACACACACCAAAGGAAAAAAAAAAAGAAAAAAAGCATAGGATTTCCTGCAAAGTTTTAGTAATGAATCTACTTTTATACTCTATTTTAATGGCTCTGGTTCTTCATATTACTCTAATTTTTTGGAACTATTTCTTATCAATATAATTTTTGTCTTTTTTCTTTTGTTTTTTAAATTGACATAAGATTGTATGAATTTATTGTGTGATGATGGAAAGTATATCCTATATAATTAATCTAGCTGGTTAACTTACATATTATCTTACATAGTTATTTTTGTGTTGAGAACACTTATCCACTCTCTTAGCCTTTTTCAAGAATATTATTGACTTTAGTTACCATGAAATATCAGTGCACACCTGTTAGAACACCCATCACAAAAAGGACAAAAGATAACAAGTGCTAGTGTGAATGTTGAGAAAAAGGAACCCTTGCACACTCTTGCTGGGAATGCAAATTAGCACAACCATTATGGGAAATAATCAAAGAAGTGAAAATAAAAACAACATATGATCCAGCAATCCCATTACTGAATTCTTTCACATGACCAGAGAGGGAGTGCTCTATTTGTTTTCTACTGTGACTTCAGATGGGGTCTTAGAAATCACGTTAGCACTGTTCAAATGTTCCAGGACCCAATGAGAGAAGAAAGGAAAAGTTTTAGAGTTCCTCAAGTTTCAGTAGGGCACATCAGAGTTTTTCTGTTAGGCATTGCAACATGAAGTTGAAACTACTAAATACTTCAGAGCAAGAAGGAAAACTAAGAGCTTCTTAAGGAAGGAATCTTTAAGAGCAAGGTGCAGGATGGCCTACATTGGAGGGAGATTAAGGATTGAGGGCTCTTCAACCTCTAACTTATTCCAATAGTCTCAGTGAAAAAATGAGGGCTTGGTCTAAACAGCACTAAAAGCTGTATTGAAAAAGATAAATAAAACAAAACACATAAAGACATTAAAATGAAATAAGGAAACACAATCAACAAACTTTACATATTTATTTATTTATTTTTTGGGTACCAGGGATTGAACCCAAAGGTGCTTAACCACTGAGCCATATCCCCAGTCCTCTCCACACTCCCACCTGCATCCCTTCTATTTTTTCCAAAACAGGGTTTCTCTTACATTGCTTAGAGCCTCACTAAGTTGCTGAGGCTGTCTTCAAACCTGTGATCTTCCTACCTCAGTCTCCCGAGCTCCTGGGCTTACAGACTCAACAGACTTTCTTAGCAATCATTCCGCTTAAGTGAATTGACTAGTCACTGCATCAAACCATCAGTTTGACCAAAGTATATCATTTAGAAAGTTGCACCAAGTTCTTTTTGTGATTACTGAACAACAAACCATCCCAAACTTAGTGACATAAAACAATTACTATTTTTTTCTCATAAATTCTAAAAGAATTTGGATGATTTGGCTCTGCTTCAAATTTCTAAACCCTCAGGTGGAAGAATAAATATCTATGAATGGATGAGGTGTCTGGGAACAGGAATCACCTAGGGTTTCCTCACTTATTTGTCTATACCTGGCTGGGACATTGCAAAGGCTAGGCCCTGCTGAGGGACCTACCAGTGGTCTCTCCATGAGGTTTGGATTTCTCAGGGAATGGAATGTGGGTTCCAAGATAAAGCATGGAGTATCAGGAAGGCAAGTGTTCCAAGAGACTATGGAAGAAGTTGCAAAGCTTCTTTTGATTTAGCATCAAAAATTAAATAGCATCACTTTTTCTTACATTCAAAAAGGAGTGGAAGTGATAGAAAGGGGGATATCAAGCAATATTAGAAATTTGTCTCAATTTACCCTCTGAATCCAGCATAACTTCAAGCAGAGACCACTGATCATGATCATGGAGTTAGGTTGCTGAAGAATCTACATGATTTGTCTGCATGACTCTGCAGTGTGTGACTCAACTCTCTGGCCTGTATTTGTTCATATTTTTAAAATATCCACTACTATGGGATGTCTAGTGCCAATGACCTTCAATTCAAGGGGATCACCCAGACTCTGGGAGTGTCCTCTTGAAACTAAAGGTTGAGTATGGTGCAGGCTTTAGTTTCATTACTTTTTTCTTTAAATATTCAACCTACACAAAATTGATTTTTCTGGCTTAACAAAATGAATATTATTCAATCCCTTTGGACTATGTGGATGAATAGAAAATACTTAAGTACTTTCTTTACTTCCATTGCAATAAATTGGCAGTCCTGAAGAAATCAAGTGCTATAAATTCAAATTTGATTTTTTGTCATTATGCATACCATCTCTGCAGAAAGGAAAAAACTAATTGTAATATTTTAACCAAACTAACTAGAGATATTATGATTCCAAAAATAAGGAAGAGAAAGAAAACACTGTGCACCAGCATAAGTTTTGATAGGAACTGATGGTAGTTTTTACTTTAAGAAAATATTTGCCCAAATACAGTTAGCTTGAAACAATTTCATTAGCCTTTGGAAGAAGAACTCTAACCTTTGAGTCAATTGAACACAACCCCTACCATGCATTTTTTTTAAAGCAAAACATCAGAGTTAAAAATACAAAGTGTCCCAATAAGAACAATGTGTCTACATGAAGATAAAGAAACAGGCATTAGCAGTAGCCTTGAGGAACTCTACTGATGTCATAACTAGTTCATTAGAAAGGAAAACAATTTGATTTTTAAAAGGTAAACATAAGAGCACATTATAACAGTAATAAAGCTCCTTGCTATTCATAGTGTCTAGGTAATGCTAAACCCCACAGTTGAATAATTAGAAGGGATGATGATGACCTGGTATGATTCTCCTGTTCCAATGCTGTTTATTGTACTCAGTATAATTAGTAATACATTTGTCTCCTTGGTCAAAGCACTACTCATCACATCCTGTCCCAGTTAATGAAAAAAAAATTGAAACAAATTACTAATTTTGCTTGACACCCACCTTTCCTACCACTCCCACTCCTTACTAAATAAAAATGGAGTCCTAATGTTAGATTCTTAATTAGATTCTTGGTTCCCTTGAGATCAATTGCCAAAAAAAAAAAAAAAAAAAAAAAAAAAAAAAGAGGGAAATATTGTGTCCTATATGTTCACCATGAATTAATAGCTTGTGAATGTCATTTATTACTTCTGGATATTTTAGGAAGTTATTGTGTTGAATTATAAAGCAGAAAAATAGGACTGACTTAGATTCAAAGCCTGGGACCACCAAATTGTCATGTAACTATGGGCAAGTTACTCCATGTCTCTGAGAAATAATAATAGGCGTGCCTATGATGGAAGCCTAACAGTATAAATAGGGAATCCTCAAACTGCATCACCAGACTAGCCATTATCAGTAATAAGCAACAGGAGCCTTCTATGGGGAGGGTAGCAAAAACATAGAGGCCGACTCCCTTCACAGTGCTGAAAGTGGAATCCAACATTGAGAAGACCCTTTTCCACCCAACCTCCAACCCAAAGTACATAGTAAAATGAGCAGACTTCAAATCCAGTCCTAACTGAAGGAAACATATCAATAGCAAATACAATGCACTCCTGGTTTGATTTACTCAACCCCAAACCAGAAGGGTAGAGTTTATTCATACCCATGAAACTGTTTATCTATGTCTCTACTTTATACACAGATAGCCAATGTTCAGTTCCAAATGAGACAAAGAAAAGAAATTCTGTCAAAACCCAATAATCTACAGAAAAAGACTCAGAGATGACCTAGATGATGAAACTACAGGATAGTGAATTTGAAATCACTGTATTTAATATGCTAAATGTCCTAATGTAAACAGTGTATGAAATGTAGGAACAGAAGTGGAATTTCACCAGAAAGGTGACACTATAAAAAGAGTAAAATAGAAATCATGGTGGTGATGATTATGATGATGATGGTCATGCTGATAACATAACTGATATATTTTTTTCACTAAAATTGACACAACAAAAGAAGGAACATGTGAACCTGAAGATGCAATAATCAAAATTAGTCAAATTGGAACACAGAGGGAAAAAAGTATATTTTTAAAGCTGAGATTATCCAAGAAATGTTGGATAATATAGTAAAATCTGATATGTGTATCTGAAATGTTAGGAAGAAAAGCAAAGATTATTGAAGCAATCATCATAAGTTTTGAAAAAAATATGTAAACTCACAGATTTAAGAAGCTCACAGGCCAAAAATAATAAACATTAAAAGATACCATATTAGAACTGCTAAAAGCAAAGCGTAAGCAAAAATCTGGAAGATAGAGGCAAAAAACACACATTATAAAGAAAAAAAATATAAGAACTACAGCAGACTTATTATGATGAACTATACAAGCCAGAAGACAAAAGAATGATCTATTCAAAGAATTGGAGAAAAAATGAGCAAAAGATTCTATATCCAGTGAAAATGTCTTTCAAAAATTATTGTGAAATAAAAGTTCCTTCCAAGAAGCAAAGAAGGGATAATTCACACCCTGTGATTAATCCTTTAAGATTTCAATAAAAATTTTCTGCAAGAATGAAATTATCCTGGGGTAGGAATCTGGACCTACAAAAAAGAAATGAAGAGCTCCAACAATGGTTAAAATGAAGGTGCATGTAAAAACCATATATTTCCTCACATTTAAATGTTTTATAAGATAATTGACTACATAAAGAAAAATTGAAACAGTTCAGATTTATAGCACACATAAAAATAAAATAATAATGCCAAAAGGATAATATAAATTCAAAGTTCATTTTCGTAGGTTTTTTTCCCTATACATAAAGAAGCATATGATTATCTAAAGGTAAACTCTCATGATAAAGGTTTATTTATACTGTCATACACATCACCATTAAAATGATTTTTCAAAAGAGGTATAAATAAAAATAAGCTAATAGGGGAGATATAATGGAAACAAAAACATAAAATTGACAAAATCAGGCAAGAAGAAAAAAATAATAGAGAGCAAATGAAAGAAACAGCAAGTAGCTACATGGCATTATCCAAATATATCAGCTATTAGACCAAATATGAATTTTCTAGGTTGACAAGTTAAAATAATTATTGTATTTGATTTAAAAAAGAGCAAGATCCATTAAATTCTGCTTTAATAAGTAGTTTTAAAATGCAGAAATGGGAAAATGTACTATTTCAACACTATTAAAAAAAGTTGGAGTGGAAATTATATGGAACATACTGAATTGCAGAAAAAAATATCAGGAATAATATAGAATAGATCATATGTGTGTGCATATATACATATATATATGAAAAGTGTAAATGTGTATTGACAAAAATAGTACTTCAAAAGAAATGAAACAAAAACTTATAAAACAGAAAGGAGAGAGAGACAAATCCAAAATCATACTTGCAGAAGCAAAATCTTCTGTCTCAGTAACTAACAGATTAAGTACAAAAAAATTATTAAAGATAGAAAATATGTGGACAAGATTGTCACCCAAATAGACCTAGTCATCTGTAACAGAAAGCTAAGTACAATAAGAGCAGAGTACATATTCCATAATGAAATTAAACTAGAAATCAGTGAGGAAAAGGTATCTGGAGAATTCCCCCAACACTTGGAAACAACACATTTCCAGGGATCTCCTAGTTCAAAGCAGAAGACTCAAGGAAATTTTTAAAATATATTTTGAACCAAATGGAAATAAATATGCGACATAGCAAAATTTGTGTGATGCAGCTATGACCATACATAGAGAGAAATTCCTACTATTCCATAGAAAAGAAAGTCTAAAATCAGTAACCTTAACTCATATTTTCAAGAAGTTAGAGAATAAAGAGAAAATTAAACCTAAATTAAATAGAAGGAAGGAGATAATGAAGCTTAGAAAATATACCAAAAGTCAAAAATAAAACCCAGAAAACCAATGAAATGGAAGTTAATTTATTAAAATACTCAACAAATTTGATAAACCTTTAGTTAAGCTAAGTAGCAGAAATTACCAGGAACAGGAATGAACAGGAGAGTGACATTTGTGATTTATCTCACAGAAATTAAAATAACAAAGGATTACTACAAACAACTCTGTACTGGAGATTCAATAATTTAGATGACACAGATCATTTCTAGTCTATAAGAATTCACTGGGGCAGAAATAATCTATACTCAGAGGGAGGTGTAAGAAATTAAATGTGTGGTTATGTTTTCTAAAATAGAAAACTACAGGTGCTGTTTGATTTCAACAAATTCTTCCAAATATTTAAGCAAAATAATTCTATCACTCCTACAAGTCTCTTTCAGAAAATTGAAAAGGAGGGAATACTTCCTAAATCATTTTATCAGATCAGCATTACCCCAATACAAAAACCAATGACAAGAAAATAAAACTACCAACCAATATGTCCTATAGACAGAATGATCCTTCACAAAATACAAGCAAATCCAATATAGCATTATATGAGAAGGATGATTCATCATGACCTAGTGCATGTCCTTCTAGGAATGCAAGGTTAGATCAATATTTCAAATTCAAAGTAATTCACTGTATTAACACACTAAGTAGGAAAACCACATAATCATATCAAAAAATGCAGTAAAAGCGTTTCTCAAAAGTTAATATTCTTTCTTGATAAAGCCTCTTAGCAAAATAGGAATAAAATTGAATCTCTTTAGCCTAGAAACCAATAACAATAAAAAAATCTACTGATAACATAATACTAAATGTTCCCCCTGAAGATTAAGGAAAGGATGAAATGTTTGTTCTCACCAATGCTTTTCAATACTATAATAGAAGTCCTAGCTCAGGCAACAAGAGAAGAAAAATAAACAAAATGCATACATATTAAAAAGAAATCAAAATGTCTTTATTTATAGACAATTTGGTTTTTTACATAGAAAATCTGAAACTATCTGAAAACTTCTAAAACTCATAAGTAAATGTAATAAAAATACAGAATACAGGATATAATTTTATTATAAAAATATATACTTTTAGTGCTGCAAAGAAATATTGGGATGAATTTAAAATTATTAAAAACATCAAGTGATATAAATTAACATTTAGTATAAATACGACAAAGCAAAGCATATAAGTATAAATATAATAAAATATGTACATTGTTTGTATGTTGAACATTACAAGACATTGATAAAGGAAATAAAAGATTATCCAAATAAACGGAGATATATGTGATTTTCATAGATAAGAGGATTCAATTTTATTATTACATGAATTCTCCCCAATTTGAAAATATATAAAATGCAATCCTGGCTAAAATCCCTGCAGAGTTTTCTGTAGGTATCAACAAACTGATTCAAAAATCTATTTGGAAAGGCAAAGAAACTACAACAGCCGAAAAAATTGCTAGAAAAAGAAAGAAAAACATGGGAGGACTCACCATGTCCAATTTCAAGACTTAATATAGAGAATCTGCAGTAATCAAGAGAGCGTGATGTTGGCAAAAGGCTGGAAACACACGTCAACAGGAAAGAACAGAGAGCCCGGAAATAGAAACACACATCATCAGCTTATTGACAGCTGACCAAGATGCTAAGGCAATTCAGTTAAGGATAGTCTTACCTGAAAAGATTATCTTTTCAACCAATTATACTGCAACAGACATATTGTACAACAAAACAAAACCTGAAATACCGACCCCGCACCTCAAGCAAATCACCCCAAAACGTACCATCTCTAAACATAAAATTTTGTAAAATGTCTAGATAGTAACTTTTTTACCAAGAAGGTATCTTTTAACATCAGGTTGTACCCTTAAATATACACAATAAAATTTTTTCTTAAATAGAAAAAGTAAAATTTCTAGATGAAAACATGGGAGAAAATCAGTAACCATGGTTTTGGTGATGGCTTTTTAGATATAGAACAAATGGATTATCCATTAAAAAACCAATCAATCAGACTTTATTTATCCTAAAAATAATAATAATTCTGTGAAGAACACAGTTAAGAGAATGGAAAGACAATACACAGTAGAGAGGAATATTTGGAATCACACATATGAATGAAGCACACAGAACTCTAAAATACTGAAGAAAAACACTCCAGGGTATTATGGGCAAGAGATATGGCCAGACACTTTATCAAAGAAGACTGTAAGAATGACCCATAAGCACATGAGAAGATGCTCAACATTATTAGCCGCAGGGAAATGCAAATTAAAACCACAATGAGATGCCACTACACACCTATGAAAAGAGTTAAAATTAAAGAGACTGATCTTACAATTTTTTTTGAGGAAGTGGAGAAACTACAACTCTCATACATTGCTAGTGCAAATATAAAATTCTACATTCAATGTAGAAAACAGTTGGGCACTTTTTACAACTTAATACACTTGCCATATGATCTAGCCATTCCACTCAGAATTTCCTTAATGGGAATTAAGGCACATGTCCATTATAAAACTTGAGTATGAATGTTCAAAAAAGCTTTATTTGCAATTACCAGAAACTGGACAGTCCAAATATCCATCAACAGGTAAATATTAATGGATAAATTGCAGCGTATCTGTAGAAAGAGATTCTCTGCAGCGATAAGAAGAAATGAACTATTGAGACACACACCACTTGGATGATTCCCAAAATAATTATGTTACATTTTAAAAAGCCAGATGTGTATATCATTTATTATTTCATTCATATAAAATTCTAAAGCATTTAAACATCTATCAGAACAAAAGGTTCATGGATGCCTGAAGATAAGAGAGAGGGAGGAAAGAGCAGCATTAATAAGGGGCAGAAGGAAGCACTGCCTGATTATGTGTATGTTCATAACCTCGAGTGTGGAGATGGTTGAAAGGGTCTACACTTGTCCAAACTTAGCAAACTGTGCAATTTATGTTTGTGCAGCTTATTGCGTACCAATTATGCCTCAATAAAGCTATTAAAAATTGCAGTAATTCCAAACTTTAAGTATTTATTCAGCAAGATTAAATGTAAAATAAAAGTAGCACTTCTCCATCCCCCTAATCATTGAGATTTGGCTCTTCACAGACCCTTGAAATGCAGATTCGACTTCCTAATCAGCACCATTTTTCCAACCTTTGATTTCTTCTCCTTTTCCTTCTCCTGTTTTAACACCAGAGGCCCAAGCCAAAAGCAGTCATCTCTTGCCATCAGTCAGGCTTTGTCTTTAATATTTAATTAAGGATGAAATGAGAGAATCATTTGATTCTTCACCCCCATCAATTATTTTTGCTTCAAACTGTGTGAGAGCTAATGTGCTTCAGAAGAGGTGGCTGTTAGTTAAATCGCATAAATATTGAACAATTCACACCTATTTTATGTAATCACTGCCTGTACATGGTTCACAGCCAGCACAGTAGGGAGTTTTGGAGGAAAACTGTGCTATGCAACACAGAGGCAGTAGACAGCATGCAAAGTGGGCTTCGCTCAGATGTCAGATCATGCTGAAGCACACAGGAAGGTACCACTTGAGCTAATGATCACTAACATTTATCGGATACTTACTATATGCACTAGGCTCTGGGCTAAGCATTTTAATTGTACACTTTTACTCTTTGAGCTATTTTTAAATTAGCATCATTATCTTTATATATGAGGAGACTAAACCTTAGGAGGCTTAAGACTCCTGGCTAAGACCACAGAGCTTATAAATGAGGTTTTGCATTAGAGATGCACATCTGCTTTGATTCTAAATGGATGGACTGAACTGCTGGGCAATTAGCTTCTCATTAAGGGCCTATCCTGTTCTTTGTAGGGTCTCCCCTCTAACTGTTAATCCTAGGGGAAAACAGAAAACCAGGGGAAGTGAGAAAGTGCACCTTGGTGAGGAGGAAATTAACTCCATGACTCCAAAATCCACATGGGCCCCTTGGAGACCTTTATATTTAACAAAGTTCTATGCCTAGCACATATTAGGCATTTAACACCTGTGGAATTGAATGGCTGAAGGCAGTTGTGTGTGTGTGTGTGTGTGTGTGTGTGTGTTTTAATCCTCAGCCTGTTTGAACTAATTGGCCCTCATGTAAACCATGCATATGCAACTCTTTAAGGGAAGGAAGAAGCAGGCACGTGCTAAATGCATTGTTCAGAAGTACACAAACACCAGACACTGCATGCTGCGAATGGTTAACTGTCAGTGGGCAGACACCCAGAGGCATGTCCGTCTTTGGGAAAGTGGTAGGTAGGGAGTTGGAGTATGCTGTGACAGTTAAGCAATCTTGTTGAAATAAATCCAATCAAGTCAGTTAGTGGGAAGCTCCCACAGTGATGACTTTGAACACACAGCCAGTTCAGTTGCAGAGTTGGCCTTGCGCCCAAGTAGAAACCTAGCAGAGACCCTTCTCTACTATGGTCATCACTCACCTTACGCCTCCCTGCTCTGCTGTGTCTCAGTCACTCAATACTGGCCTGTAGGGACACACCTTAAGATGGCAACCGCAACAACACCACCCTCGGGGCATAAGCCCCCCTCACCAGTGGTACCACCAAGGTGGTGGCCTAGGATTGGCCCATTCGACCTCTGTGAACGTGAGCAGCTCTGACCTTTGTCCTGCAGGCTTTGATGTGTGCTGCATGGGCTGTTTACCTTTAAGGTGATTGGCCCTGCAGGTACCCCTCTCTTTTCTTTGTTTCTTTCCCGCTCACTCGCCCCTTATATACCTGCTCCCCTCCTCCATTAAACCGAGATTCTTGCTAGATAGACTCCCGGCTGGTGTGGGTTTTTTCAGCCGTCGACGCTCACCATCCTGCCTGACCCCCGTGCCCCCCCGCTGGCTGGTCCGGGGAGGGCACCCAACCTTTGTTGTTCGGTGCGGAAAAGGAACAACACTGGCCCTTTTGCAAACAGGGAACAAACTTAGCTAGCAATTAGGCTGCCATTTTGAGTGCTCAATTATTTTCAACTAGATGTTGGATGAGTTCATGTGCTACTAAACTCCCAAAACTTGCAGGATAATTCTTCACAGGGAAAAGCATGACCAAAAAGAATCCCGAAGATTATTATCTGCCCCTGGTTAAAAAAAAAAAAAAAAGTGTTTCAGTCTGCATTGGTTGTTAGTGAGCTGGCTTCTGCAGATAGGAGCCCAGGAGGCTGCAGTCACAGTTGACTCACAAACTACAGCACTGACAGCCTTTGGGAAAACAGCTTCATACACATGTACTCCATTCTTGCCATAGCCGTGGATAAAAGCTGGAGGCCCCAAAACTGGTATTATTGAAGCAATTGTACTTGAAGATGAAATCCATAGTACTTATTAATCAACAAGTACCATTGGTGCTTCCTACCTGACAAGCACTGTGAACGGTTCTGTAGGAAAGTAGGGAAAGAAAGAAAAAAAAAAAGCAGTGCTGTAGTAACAAGATCCTTACCATTGGAGTCAAGGTAGAATTTGAAAAACTGAAAGCTGTGTGACATTGGACAGGAATCTAACTTCTCTGAGTCTCAAATATCTTTTCTGCACAATAGGGATAAGAAATGGAAACTTAATAGACTGTTCTATATTTACATTTTAAAATGAATAAAAAATATTTGTTATGTAGTAAGTTCTTACTTTTATTTTTTTTATTTATTTTTTTTTTTGCAGTGCTGGGGATTGAATCCAGGGCCCTGTGTTTGCAAGGCAAGCACTCTATCAATTGAGTTATTTCCCCAGCCCTAGTAAATTCTTAATAAGTATGCTTGAACATTTTAGATCATATAAGTTATATATAAAAGTTATGGACCTACCAAGAAATGTTCAGTCCATCTGGTGAGAGAATTTTAAAAATTTTTTCTGTTTTTAGTAGTTCTTCAGAGTTATACATGATATTGGGGTTCATTTTGACATAATAATACAAGTATAGAATATAATTTATTCCAGTTCAGTTCCCATACTTTCTCTTTCCCTCCTCCCCTCCATCCTATTTATTTAGAATTAAACTATATATTTGTAGTTTTTTAATTGGTATTTTATAGATACACATAAAGGCGAAATTCACTGTGGTGTGTTCATGTGAGTGCATAGCATAATTTGGTCAATTTCATTGCACAGCTTCTTCCTTTTCTCATCCCTCTTCCCTATCTATCCCCCTTCCTCTACTCGATTGATCTACCTTCTGTTTTTATGGGGTTCCCCCACCTCCATTTTTGTTATTATTTTGGTCTAGCTTCCACATATGAGAGAAAATATTCAACTCTTGACTTTGAGTCTGGCTTATTTCACTTAGCATGTTATTTTCCAGTGCCATCCATTCACCAGCAAATGCCAACATTTCATTCCTCTTAATAGTGAATAAAACTTCACCATGCACACATAGCACATTTTCTTTATTCATTCATCTGTTGACAGGCACCTGGGCTGGTTCCATAATTTGGCTATTGTGAACTGTGCTGCTATAAACATTGATGTAGTTGCATTCCCATTGTATGCTGATTTTAGTTCCTTAGGATAAATACCAAGGTTTGGGAGAGCTAGGTCAAATGGTAGTTCCAATTTCCTGTCTTTTCAAAAATATCCATACTGTTTTCCCAAGTGGTTACACTACTTTGCAGTCCTACCAACAATCTAGTGTTGTATTTTTTCCCACATCTTCATCAGCATTTATTATTATTTGTATTCTTGATAAATTCCATTCTAACTGAAGTAAGACTGAAACTCAATGTAGTTTTGATCATACTTCCTTGATTGCTAGGGGTGTTGAATTTCTTTTTATGTATTTGTTAACCATTTGTATTTCTTCTTTTGAGAAGTCCTAGAAAATATCTAGGGCTGATAAACAAATTCATAAAAGTAGCAGGATATAATAAGATCAACACACATAAATCAGGGGCTTTCCTGTACTCCAACAGTGAGTCTGCTGAGAAAGAAATCAGGAAAATTATGCAATTCATAATAACCTCAAAAACTAAAACAAAATACATGGGAAAAGATCTAACCATGGAGGTGAAAATCCTCTGCAACAAAAACTATAGAACATTGAAGAAAGAAATTGAAGACCTTTGAATGGGAAGACTGAATATTGCCAAAATGGCTATACTGCCAATAGTAACATACAGAAATTCAATGCAACACCCATCAAAATATCAATGACATTCTTCACAAAACTAGAAAAAGCAGTCCTAAAATTCATTGGAAGAATGAAAGACCTAGAATACCTAAAGCAATCCTAATCAAGAAGAGTGATGCAGGAGGCATCACAATACCCCATCTCAAATTATGCCACAGAGCTATAGTAACAAAAACAGCATGGTATTGGCATCAAAATAGGCATGAAGACCAATAAGATAGAAGACAGAGACAAATCCACATAGATACAGTCATCTGATCCTTAACAAAGTTGTCAAAAATATACTTTAGGAAAAAAAAAAAGCCTTGCTCACAAATGGTGCTGGGATAACTGGATATTTGTAATGTAGAAGAATGAAACTAGGTCCCTATCTTTTACTCTACATAAAAGTCAACTCAAAGTGGATCAAAGACATAGGAATTAAAAGAACCTTTGCAACAGCTAGAAGAAAATATAGGCTCAGCATTACAACATATTGGCACTGGCACCAACTTTCTTAACAAGACTCCTAAAGCTCAAGAGATAAAACTAATAATAAGTGAAGAGAGAATATTATTTAGAGATTATCAGAAATATGAACCAAGTGTTGAATTGAATTATACTTTTATAATATTATAATATCATAATATTCATAAATTATCCATTGTATATTTTAAATGTTGCTTTTGTCTTTAGTCAGTCTTTATTTTTCTCTAACTAGCTGCTTAGTTTCCAAAGTATTTAGCACATTTATAATCCCAGAGTAAATTTCAGAATGGATTTTTAATTTGGCTATCATACACAAGACACCTTGCTGAAGTACTCAGATCTACCAATTAGTCTTCATGAATGTTCCTTTTGAGTTTTTTATACTTTCTGATTATTCATGTAATTTTCTTGGATGCACATTTTTAGATGAGTATTTACACTGTAAAAATGCCTAACATACAGTCTAGTTTTCAAGGTAATTCTAGTTTTTCAAGGCAAATCTATTATTGTTGTACCCAAGGATATAAAGTCATCCAAGCCGATCACGTAAAGCCAAAAGAAGCCTTTTATTATTATTATTTTAGCTGGCCAGCGACGACCTCCCTTACCCCTAAAAACAGGGTGCGGGGAAATCATGCACCAGGTCTTTCTTTGCCAACTTTTATAGGGCGCGGGAAGGGACCAGGGTGGGGCTATAGGGAGGGGAAGGGGTTGAGGTGGGCAATAGGGAGGGGATTTGGGACTGGGGCGGGCTATAGGGAGAGGATTTGGGATTTGGGGTGGGGCTGACTCTCCCAATCACGATGGAGAATCTCCCTGGGGAACGTGAACATTCCAATCTGTTTTCTGTGGCTATAACATTATTTGTTTCATAATTAAAATTACATAACCCTTAATGGATTAGAAAATAATAACCTATATGATTGGGGGGGGTCTGTTCAAATTTTTTTTTTTTAATTTTGAAATAACTACAGACTCACAAAACATTGCCAAAAAAAAAAAAAAAAAAAAAAGTAAAAAAGGTCCCATGGACCTTCACCTAGGTTTTTGGGCATGCTTGAAACAATTTCTCTCAATAGCTATATCTTGCATAGCTATTATACAATATCAAAAACTGGGATATTGACATTGGTGGTACAGTGCATTGGTCTTATGCAGATTTCAACAGTTTTATATGTGCAGCCTCTTATCGTCATCTTGTCACCCGCAACATAGATGCAATCCTGGGAATGTGTATGCAGCTCTTTATTTTGCGTGCATGTTTCTTTCTCTCCTTTCCTTTTTCCTTCCTCTCACCCCCTTTTCTTTCTCTCTCTCTCTCTCTTATACCCTCAGTTGACCAATCACAGAACTTTCACGTGAAGCAAGCATGGGCAAGCATAGACAAAGGCTTAAAGCACAAGCCGGACACACGTGTGGCCAGTTTACAACCAACCAATAGGAATAACTTTCGCAAAGATACACCTGTTTACTCCGTGGCAACAGCAGAACTGGCATACCGCCAGGCGCCATCTTAAGAGACCATAGGGAGTGTCCGGACCACCCCAACACCCTCTTGCTCTCACTATATGTGTGCATGTGCATGTATGTAGAACTCTACACATTTGTCACATGCGTAGATTTATGTAAACACCACCATAATCAAGATAAAGAATTTTTCCATTTCCACAAGGCTTCATCTTGCTCCTGTTTTATCCTCTCACTCCCATTCCTAATATCGGGCAACCACCAGCATGTTCTCCACCTCTACAGTATTTCAATTTCAATGATGGTGTAGAAATGGAATCATGGAGCATGTCATCATCTGAGATTAACTTGCTTATTCAGTGTGATGTCCTGGAAATCCATATATCCCTATATTGTTGTACACATCAATAATACAATCCTTGTCATTTCTGCAATATACTCCATGATATGGATGTACCCAAACTTAAGCATTCACCAATTGAAAGACACAGGGATTATTTCTAGTTTGAGCCATTATGAATAAAGTTGCTATGAACATTCAAATACAGGTTTATGTAGGAACACATATTTTCATTTCTCTGAGATAAATGCCCAAAACTATAATTGTTGAGTCATTCACATGGTAAATGCTTGTTTGATTTTATAAAAGTCTGTCAAACTATGTTCCAGAATGACTATGCCATTTTACCTGGGCATGAGTAATGTATGAGTGATCCAGTTTCTCAAACTGTTGCTAGCACTTGGTGCCATCACTGTTTTTGCTTCTAACCATTCTAACAAGCCTACAGTGATACCTCCTCATGGTGTAATTTGCATTTCTCTATTGACTAATTATGCAGGACATCTTCTCATGTGTTCATCTGTCCCTGCATGCTCTCTTTGGTAATATGTCTGTTCATGTTTTTTCCCCATTTTCTAAATGAATTGTGTTTATCGCTGAGTTTTGAGAGTTCTTTATTTTATAGACAGAGTCTGATAGACATGTGGTTTGAAAATGCTATCTTTGGGTGTGTACTTTGTCTTTTCATCCTCTGCACAGTTTCTTTCATAGATCAAAATTTTTTACTTTCCATGTGGTACAATTTGTTGGGGTTTTCCTTAATAGGTCTTTGGGAACCTTTTCTTAAACTTTTGAAAGTGCTTTTGATGTCACTTGATGTTTTTGGCTGGCCTTAAGGCCTGAAGAATGTCTATATGTCTGTCTGTTTTTACTATAAAATTTCATATAAAATTACATTTAAGCCCATTAACTCTATTTTGAGTTAATTTCTGTGTAAGGTGTTACGGGTAGAAAGCAAATCCTTTTTTTTTTTCCTTGCCTATGGATACTCAATTGTTCCAGCAACATTTGCTGAAAAAGCCCTCCTTCCTCTGTTGAGTTGCTTTTGTGCCTTTGAAAAAAATCCATCAGGCATAATAATGTGGACCTATTTCTGGGTTCTCTGTTTTGTTCCATTGATCTAGTGTCTATTCCTCTGCCAATACTACAATCTCTTGATTAATGTGGCTGCATAATAAGACTTAACATAGGTTAGAATGATTCTTTCTACATTAGTCTTCTTTTTTTAAAAAAACTTAGCTCATCTAAGTCTTTTGTCTTTCCATGTAATTTTTTATTACAAGGTTCTACATCTAAAAATCCTTACTAGAATTTTGATAGCAATTCTATAAATCTATAGATCAACTTGAGGAGAAGTAACATCTTCTCTCTGTTGAGTCCAATCTATGAATTTAGGAAACCTTTAAACTCTACTTTTCAGCAGACATTGGTGAATCCAGTCTGAGTGCTGAGATGTGAATAGCTGGAAAGACTGCTGCTCCTACATTTGAAACAAACAGAAAGCCAGACTGATCATGAACAACTTTTTTGGGTTGTGTTAGAGAACTGACGCCACAGGCCTAACAACTAACTGTAAATCTGAAGAGGGACAGGCACTCACAGGAGAATCAGGACCGGAGCATTAATTTCACCTAGTACAGGAATGCCCAAACACCAATAAAGCCAGAGGGAAGAATTCAGTTAAATTTTTGTGGGGGAGAGTAGGGACTTCTAGAGATTTAACTCAGAAGCACTTTACCACTGAGCCAATCTCCAGCCCTTTACTTATTTTGAGACAGCATCTCATTAATTTGTTTAGGGCCTAAGTTTAGGTCAGGAGCATCGCAAGTTCAAGGCTGGCCTTGAACTTGCGATGCTCCTGCCTCAGCCTCCTGAGCCAATGGGTTAGTTAAAATTTTAAATGAATTACTGAAGAGCAATTGTAGGTTAGAGTGAAACTACAGAGCCACAGGGGGCTGCATATCCAGGAGTATTAGCACCTCCTTGCAGACTTAGCCTCTATGAACCCACACCACATGTTCAAATGAGAAGATGGAAGAATTCTATGAAAACTCTCCTGGTTTCTGCTGGGGAAAATAGCAGTACCAATTTCTTCCACCTCTCCTATGGAACAAAAGCCTTAATCTACAGTGGGAAGCACAGGAAAGAATAGTGTTAGGACACTGATAAAAGCTCACTGAAGCTGGGGGAAGGGAAGGGAAAAAAAGAAATCTCCACCCTGAGGAGAAGGCAAGAATGCACACTAGGCCCAGGACTAAATGTGGAAGAGGTCAGGAAAATTCCTGAAGACAAAATCCCTGAAACTCAGAGCCACTGTGACTGCAGAAGACAGAGGCTTATTCAGAACATCAGAGGACCCTCTCTTCTGCCCTCTCCCATCAGGCTGACAATTGTCAAGAACAAATAACAGTGGAACATCTATGGAAAAACAGCAAGAGGCAGATTCCCTCTGGGGCATAGCCCAAAGGGTGAGTGGAAATTGGAAAAACAATCTCTTGCAAACTAGTCCACAACTTAAACACAAAATAGCAATAGAAACTGTGAAGTTATTGGTAACCATAGCAACAAAACTCATCCAACTCAGCCTAATTCCCATCAAGATTAACACAACCTCCACACTTAAGGTCCAGCAGAAGGAAAGGTGCACTCGCTTGTAGACACAACCAGCAATGCCTTATCATCTACTGCACTGGATTAGAATTTGGCTGGTTATCTTTCAACAAAACACATGAGGCACAAAAAGGCGAGAATGTCATACCCCTAAGAGACAAAGCTGTCACCAGAACAAGTCACAAATATGATACAGATGTACAGGGTTGAAGACCATCAAGATTAGTATTTTGAAGGCTCTCATGGGAAAGATATACAACATGCAATATTAAATAGGTGATTTCAGCTGAGTGATAATTTTAACAGAATTGAATAAAATGCCTGGAAAGTAAAAAAGGCAGTAAAAGAGATGATGAGACTTTTGGAGGCTTGTAAGTAGAGTCAACTCAGCCAAGGAAGGAATCCCTGAGCTTGAAGGTAGGTTAATAGAAATCACTCAAACTGAAATAAAAAGTGGTAGGAAAAAAGAGTTTAAAAAGGAACAGTATAGCCAGGTGCAGAGATGCATGCCTGTAATCCCAGCTACTACACAGGCTGAGGCAACAGAATTGCAAGTTCAGAGTCAACCTCAGCAAAAGCAAGGTGCAAAGCAACCCTATCTCTAAATAAAATACAAAATAGGGCTGGGGATGTGGCTTAGCGGTTGAGTGCCCCTGAGTTCAATCCCTGGTAACCTCTCCACTCCCCTCAAAAAGGAACAGCACAGTCCAGAATTATGGGACAGGATCAAAAGATCTTACATCTAACTATAATCTCACAAAGAGTAAAGAGAAGAAAAACAGGACAGGATACATATTTGAAAAAATCAAATGGTCACCCATTTTCTAAAACTAAAGACAGATATCATCAAATCAAGATCCAAAAAGCTAAAATAATACTAAATACAAATAAAGAAATATTCAAATTCATGAAATAGTCAAAGAAAAGAGAAAAACCTTGAAGGCAGCCCTAAGACCAAGACATTTCCTACAGAAGAACAAGAATGAGGAATAGAGGGTATTGTCAGAAACCAGGAAATCAAGAGGACAATAAAGCATTTCTTTAAAAGTGCCAAAGGAGCAATTTCTGGCAACCAACAATTCTAGACTAGCAAAATACATTTCAAAAATAAAGGAGAAAGAAAAGCTTTCTCAGCAAAACAAGAACCAGGAGAATTTATTGATAGCAGATCTACTCTATAAGAAATGCTAAAATAATTTCTTCAAGAAGCAGAATTTGGATCAGAAACTTGGATCAGTCCAAAATATGGATCTTCAAAGAAACAAACAACATTTGGAAATAGAATAAGTGAACATACAATATAAATCATTTTTAAGTAAAATTTCTCTAAAATATGACTAAAATTTTTAACAATATATTGTGTAATTATAACATATGTGAAAATATTGCTCTATGATTACAACAGAATGAAAGATGGAAGGAGGAATTGGGGATATATTGTTGAAAATTCTTAATATAAGTGAAGGAATATAACATTTAAAGATTCAGATTAATTAAAAAATATATATTGTAAACCTTGGGGCAACCATAGAAAGTATTTCACAAAGAGGTTAAAATCACAAATTCATAAAAGAGATAAAATGGAATCATAAAAAATGCTCAGTTATCCCAACAAAAGAGAAAAAAAAAGGAAAAAAAACCAGAACAAATAGAAAATAGCAGAACAACTAGAAATAGGGTATACTTTAATCCAAACAAACCAATAACTATTTTAAATGTGAAGTCCTAAATACACCACAAAAATCTGTCAGATTGGATTGAAAAAGACTCAACCATATGTTTTTCTTAATAAATATATGAAGACATAGGTAGAGCAAAAGTAAAAGGACAGAGAAAAATATGTCATACAAATACTAATTAGAAAAAGCTGACATGTCCACATTAATATCAAAGAAAACTGTTGACCTTAGACATTGATCAAGGTGGGAGTGTTGGAGCATAGTTACAACGAGGTATTTTTGACAGTTGTCACCATGCTGATTGACATGATTAGTTCAGATGAACTAGTTAGCTAACTGATGACCTTTCACTCTTGAACTTGTGGCTCGTCGTTTTTCTTTTCTTCGATCTCGCTCTGCTGATAAAACACAATTGTACATGATCTCCCCATGAGAGATGGCTAAATGTCCTGGACCAAGAGCTGAACAGGTCTGGGTAGTCCCTGCTCCCATTCAAACTCAGCTCTGGAGTCTCTCTTCTCCCAGAAAGGTGATTGGGATTTCTCATGGGCCTCAGGTCTCCAAATATTGGGTGTCTAGAATCTACTCCTATAAACCATAGAACCCCAAATTCATGTGCTTTACATCAAGAATCTGCTGGCTCTCCAGCAAGGCTGCCACTATGCTTACAGGGTCTGAGGGTTTGAATGAAGGGGGACGTTTAATCCCAGCCAACAGACATAGAGTGGGACCTGCAAAGTCCTGGCCATAGCACGCCTCACTGTGAGAATATGAAGAGAGGGGGGATGAGGGGTGGGTTTACTAGTGTTTCTCTTGCCTATCCTTTGTTTATATAAGCTTCTACTTCTTTCAATAAAATGAGTCCCTCTCCCACACCCAGTTGTGTTGAGCAACACCTTCCGAACATGATTCACTGCAGATGAGAACTTTACATTGACATAATGCCTGCGATGAAATTCTATTGAATTTTAGTCACATCTTGCGTACAATGAAGTCATCTGAGTGAGATTGTAGGGCTCAACATTTAACAGACTTCAAACACTTTTAAGAGCAGAACATAAACACATCACAATTCATTTGTTGTGCTAACTAATCTAACCTGACTTTATAGTTGGATAGGGAGACACTAGCTGTTAAATTATATGGGAAGCAGGTAAAAAGAAAGGACCCTGTAGAGATGTGAACAGCAAAGAAATGCAATCTAATTCATATGTCATTGAATTCTTTTGAGGTTCAAAGATGTCTCTTAACAAAAACAGCATATTATATCCATTTAAGAAACTTCTAATCTATGCCTGCTTTTTCCTTAAAGACCACTAAAAGCATTGTTATGTTTGGATCTGTAATATCAATCAAAGGCTCATGTGTTGAAGGCTTGGTCTCTAAGCAGCAAAGTTCAGGAGTGAGGCTATTGGGCAATGACTGGCTCATGAGGGCTCTGACCTCAAGAGTGTATTAATCCAATGATAACTGAACAGTTTACTAGAAGGTAGTAGAAGTTTAGACAGTGGGGCATAGTTGGAGGTCAGTAGGGGTATGCTCTGGAGGGCTATTCTTGCCCCTGGTCCTGGGCCCCTTCCTTTTTCTTTCTTTGCTTCCTTGCTGCCAGAAGCTAACAGCTTTCCTCTGCCATGGCCTTCTGCCATGATGTTCTGCCCACTCAGTCCCAAAGCAGTGAGTCAGCCAACTATGGACTGAAACCTCTGACACTATGACCTTAAATAAATCTTTCCTTCTCTAAATTGTTTTTCTTAAGTATTTGTCACAGTGACAAAAAACTGACTAGCATAAGCATACATAAGGAAGGAGGCTCAGAAATTTCAGATGTGTATCAGTGTCACAGTCTGAACTTCAGAGTTCATCTCCTCTCCTAGAGAATGATGTGAGAACATCCCCTTGGTCAGCATTCATAAATATTTTCCATTGCGACAAATGAGCATACAGTATTTTCGGAAGGGCAGCTGGTCAGGCTGAGAACCACTTACCTCAAAGTGTCAAATTTAATGACCATAATATCACTGTCATTTCCATTTATTTTTTAAAACCAAGATTATTTGAGTTCATAAAAGCCCTGAAATCAGTTCCATGTCTCCAGCTAAATAGAAAGAACAAGTCTGCAATGGGAAAAGGGGAAAAAAAAAAAAAAAAACAGGTTTTCTTCCTACAAATTCAAGTCTCAAAGTCAAACATATTAATAATTTACATAACTACATAAATTTATGTAAAACCAGGCGGATTCTAAGAGAAATTATGAACCTTAAATACATTTTAAAAAACACTTTATAATTTCATTGTTTCCATACAAGCAGGTCAATGAGGGAATTCCAAGTCGAGAGCAAAAACCAGTTCAGTTTTGGTTTCCGTGAAAGTGGAGCCTGAGGGTAGGACTTGAGTGCAGGTAATTTGCAGGGAAGGGGAGAATTTGATTCTAGGAAAGAAGAGTAATAGTCCTGGAAGAACAAGATAGGGCAGGAGAAGTAAGACTCCCCAGGCTTTGGGGAAGGTTCTGCAGCAGAAAGTGTGAAAATATGCCAAGCACTGGAAAAGGGATGCTGTCAGCATGAAGTTCATCTAAACAGGTGCTGTGGCTGAAATGAGAGCTGGGTCCAGGGGCAATGGCTAGGGCACCAGAAGCATCTGTGCAGAGCCTTAGAGATACGCATCAATGAATTATAAGACCAAGAATTCAGAATATCTGTATGTAAATGTTGCAGTTGTAGGAAAGTGTTTCCATAAGGAAATTGTATTAAGAGAACTTTCAGGAATATGTTTATAATATGGTATGCAAACATGCAATCTTCACATGTTCTAAAATAGTCATTGTGGACTAATTGGTTTTGTAACCCCCAAATGTATGTGTTGGAATCCCAAGCCCCATTGTGATAATATGAGGAGGTAGAGCCTTCAGGAGGTAATCAGGTCACCAGGGCAAAGCCCTTATAAATGGAACTAATGTCCTTATATAAGGGACCCTAGAGAGCCCTCTGGCTTTCTTCCATGTGAGGATGCAGGAGAAAATTGTCAGTCTGAAACCTGGAAGAGGGCTGCTTTAGTTGGCTGTGTCACTGTGACCAACATACTTAACAAGAAAACTTAGAGGAGCAAAAGTTTATTTTGGCTCACTTTTTCAGAATCCATGGTTGACTGACTCTATAGTTCCAGGCCCTCGGTGAGACAGAACATCATGGGGAAAGGGCATGGCAGAGGAAAGCTGCTTGGTTCATGACAGCCAGGAATCAGACAGAGCCTTCTGCTCGCCAGAGACAAAATTTAAACCCCAAAGGCCCACTCCTAGTGACCTATTTCCTTCAGCCCTACCCTGCCTGCCTATAGTTACCACCCAGTTAACCCATTCAGGTGGATTAATTCACTGATTAGGTCACAGCTCTCAAAATCTAATCATTTCACTTCTGAACATTCTTGCATTCTCTCACACATGACCTTTTAGGGGAAACCTCATACTCAACCATTAAAAGGGCCCTGACCTGCCAGTACCCTGATGTCATCCTTACAGCCTCCAGGACTGTGAAAAACAAACTTATGTTGGTCATAAGCCATTCAGTCTATGATCATTCTTTATAGCATCCAAAACTAGTAAAGTGCAAAGTAACAATATTTTGCAAACATCTGGATTTCTGAGCTGGGGGTGTAGCATAGTGGGAAGCACTTGCCTCACATGCGTGAAAACCCAGGTTTAGTCCCCAGAACCACACACACACATACACACACACACACACAGAATGGATCTGCTATAGGTTTAACAGGCCATCTGAGCTAGGTTCTTCGTGAGAAGACTTTCAGTAATGGAAACACTAAATCCCTAACCTTTTCAAGCAATCAGGGTGTTCAAAAAAGAGGAGGCACCTTTTTTCTCCTGAGAATTTTACCCTTTGACTGTCATCTCCTTGTTCCTCAGCCCTCCAGCTTCTCATAGTCATCATTCCACTCTCTAAGCCTGATTTTTTTCTCAACCAATTGCACAGCATGCTAAATATACTAATTGAGCCCTATATACTTCAAAATCACTAGGAGAGTAGATTTCTCATGTTCGCATTGCAGAAATGATAAATATTAGTGGAGATGGATATGCTAATTAACTTAATCACTCCATGTTATATTCAAGAGTCCTAGTACCACTTTGTACTCCAGAGATATTACTGTTATAGCCACAGAAAACAGATTGGAATGTTGATGTTCCCCAGGGAGATTCTCCATCATGATTGGGAGAGTCAGCCCCACCCCAAATCCCAAATCCCGTCCCTATAGCCCACCCTAATCCCAAATCCCCTCCCTATAGCCACCCCAATCCCAGATCCCCTCCCTATAGCCCCACCCTGGTCCCTTCCTGCGCCCTATAAAAGTTGGCAATAAAAGAACTGGCGCACAATTCCCCGGCACCCCGCTTTTAGGTGTAAGGGAAATTGTCGCTGGCCAGCTAAAATAAAGGCTTCTTTTGGCTTTACGTGATCGGCTTTGATGATTTTATTTTCTTTGGGTACAACATTACCACTAAAATTTGTCACTATATAATAAATAAGGGAAACCAGAACCTGAAGGGGCCAAAATGGCAGAAATTGAAACTTTCAGGTGGTGAAAATTTAACAAAATTCAAACTCAAAAATGCATTTCATTCATTGGCCAGTGGTATAATTAGAAGACAGAGAAAACCCCAGGTAGGGCCTGCAGTTTCCCATCAACATTTACCTCAGCTAATTCTAACCCCCTGAGACCAGGTTAAGGCTTTTCTTGTATTCTCTTTAGCCCCTGACTTACATCATTGTTCATCTCTATATTCCTGGATAGCACAGGGTCTTATACAAAGAAATTCAATACATGTTTGTTTAAGGAATTATAGGAATTTTCAAAAGTATATTTAATGATGACAGTCAGTGGGCCAAGATCCTCTCTCTGGTCCTCACAAGTCCTGCTGGGATGCACAGAGGTTCCTGGTGCTACAGATCAGACCTCCAGGACGGCTCTCACCCTCACCCAAGAGAGGAAAGCCAGTCAACCAAACTTGCAGCACCCAGCGTGTATTCCAACCAAAATTATATTTCCGCTGGAGAATTTAGAAATTTTACCTTGAAAAACCTCAGGTAAAAAATAATTTTGAAAACTAAGGAAAAAGAACAATGTTAATAAGCATTGTTTTAGTCAGCTATTTTGCCACTGTGACTAAAAGACTCAACCAGCACAACTGTGAGGGAAGAAAGGTTTATTTGAAGGCTCATGATTTCATAGCTCTTAGTCCATAGAAGGCCATCTTCTTTTCTCAGGATTTGAGGTGAAGCTGAACACCATGGCAGGTGGATAAGTGCGGCAGAGGGAAGCAGCTCACATGGTGATCAGGAGACAGACAGAGAGAGAGACTCCACTCTCCAGACACAAAATATAAACTCCATGGCCACACCCCCAGTGACCACTTCCTCCAGCCACACCCTACCTGCTTCAGTTACCCCTCAATTAACCCCATCAGGGATTAATTCACTGATTAGATTAAGGTTATAACCCAATCTTTTCTCCTCCAAACTTTATTGCATTGTCTCACATGTGAGCTTTTGGGGGACACCTCACATCCAAACCATAACAAGTATGTACAAAAGAAGAGTGCAAAAATTGTATTATGTCAGTACTTGTGTGAACAACATATAAACACTGAAATGAATGTAACTTTAAAAATGAATATATTTGATTAAATACATGTTGATATTGTGGTGTTTTATTTTTGAAGTTGTTGCAAAATTTGAACAATACACAAAACATATTAAAACAAAAATAGCCTTATCCCTAATATGGAAGATTAAAGCACATATCAGGATTTGATAATCCGTTATAAATACAGACAGCAAATAGGCCTTGAAACTTTAGCATGAATATTTGCTACCGTTTCAGTCACTTAAAATAAACATGATCAGCAAACTAATAGAATGAAAAAGAAAAAAAAAATGATAATCTCTAGTATCCTTGATGCAACTTGAAGTCAATTTCACCTTAGCAGTCTGAAATTCCAGGAGCAGATGGTTGGGAGATGCCAACGGTAATCATTTTATCATCAGCATATGGAAAGCAGACTCTCACAGTGTACAGTCACAGCATTACCATTTCTAAACTAGGCATGGGACTGAAACAAACCCGAACTTTTAAAATCGACGGCATTAGACTGTTCCTTAGAATGTTTCACTTGATGCTATTTTTCTCCATCTTGACAAGAGATTTAAGTGAAGGCTCACCCTTCATCCTAATTGTTAGAAATTCATCAGGAGTGATTGAAGGCTTGTGCTACCATGGCAACCTGGGTCTTACTGAATATCTGTTCTCCATTTCAAAGAATTAAATCTCTCTGTTAATAAATTAGCACTGAAATGGACTCCATCTTCCCACACCATACCATCTCTGATCCCTTTGGCCCATTCAGCCCAGCCTCCATTTTCAATTGCATGAGAGTAAAGTAACTTACAAGCTGTTCTTCTGGCATTGGAAAATGGGTAATTGAGGAATTTGTTTCAGAAATCCATCACCTTCTCTAAATCCATCACCTTTTCAATCTCACTATTTCAATCACACTCTGGATATTTTGGGTGATGACTCTTTGTTTGTGGGAGGAGGAGTCTCATGCATTGCAGGATCCTTGCCTCCTGGCTTCCATATGTCAGTGGCAAAAACCCCCTAGATGTGATGATAGAAAATGTCCTTAGACCTTGCCAAATGTCCTCTAGAGAGCAAAATCATCCCTGGATACAAACTGCTATAATAAAAGAAGGCCCCAGGCATGAAATGCCTTGTTAAAATATAAATAAAACTTATGTATTGAAGTGCACATATTATGGTTCTAATAAGATGTTTTATATGAAACACATGTTCATTTTTATTAATGTATGGCTTGTATCCTGATCATAGAGCCTACTTTTAAGCTCAGTGTAACATAAAGTCCAAATTTATCCATTCTGCATTTTCTTGATTTTTTAGAAAGCTAATTTCTAAAGAAATTTGATCCCATGTTAAGGTTTAGAATGTGTCTATTAGTTAAGAGGTTCCCAGAAAACAGGGATAGCATCTTTTGTGCTTTTATATTTGCTCATTTGTATTTGTTGGGCATGGTGCCTCCCATGCAACACCTGGCAGAGCATTTTCAAAAGGCTTTAGAACAAAAACAGGATTGAACCCAAAATAACCTTCCTGCCCTGCAGATCAAACAGCTAGGTGGCTCCATTCTCAGTCAAACGCACACATTGACAAGGACATATTGTAAACTCAAGGGACACTGGAAAAGAGATTGTTCCATCTGACAAAAGAACAAGACAAAACAAAACGCCTCAGTGGAGATCAATGAAGGTACTTCAAGGAAGGAAAATCATGGCCAACATCCTGCCTTCCACCTAAACACTCAAAATGAGTTAACCATAAAAACAGATGTTCAACCGTATTTATTTCTGATAGATACAAGTGCTTTTCTTTCTGCTTGAATCCTGACACCTTTGTTCAATCTCTTCTCAGAAGCAAACATGCCGAACAAGTTGTAGGTGTTTCAAATAACCCACAAATTTTTCCCTACCTCTGGGCCCTTAACTCTGACCTCTGAGTCCTTGATTGAAAATGAGGATTTTGTGATACTACACCTGTGATTATAATAGGGAAATACTTAGCAAATGCAATTGTAATATTAAATACACACGAGGTGGACTATTTATGGAGGCTCCAGGGGCTCCTCTATTCTTAATCAAGTTGTGTCTACTCTGGGAACACTTTTCGTCTTCTCCATTATCTAATGCATACCCAAAATAAAAGCCCTAGTACCATATCTCACTTCATGACCTAAAAATTCCACTGACACAGTGTGTTAGTCAGCTTCTCATCGCTGTGATATAATACCTGAAAAAGCAAGTTAAAGGAGAATGATTTATTTGGGCTCAGTTTCAGAGTTTTCTGTTAAACTGATCAGCAGGTATCTCTCATTCTGAGCGCGTGGTAAGGCAGTGGAAGGATGGAAGGAAGTGTGGAAGGATGGAAGGAAGTGTGGAAGGATGGAAGTGTGGAAGGGTGTGGCAGAGCAAAGCTGCTCACCTTGTGACAGCCAGGAAGTGGAGAAAGAGAAGGAATGGGAGGACAGGGCAGGGACAAGATACACCCTCTCAGGGCCTGCCCTTGGGGATCTACTTCCTCCAAGGAGGTCTCACACCTACAGTTTCCACTACCTCCCAACAGTGTCATCAAATATAAATTCCTCAGTGAATTAATCCATTGATGAGATCAGAGCTTCCATGATAATCCCTTCCCAAAAGTCCCACCTTTGAACATTGCTGCATTGGGGGCTAAACCTTCAGCACATGAGCCTTTGGATGACATTCCAGATTCAAACCATAACACACAGGAAAGCTAATTAGAGCAGAACCTGTTAAAATTTGGATAGATCTGGCAAACTTGTTACCTAAATTTCCCCAATACTTTTTAAATTTTTATTTATTTTTATTTTTACAGCAGTCTTGCTTCATTGTACACAAATGGGGTATAACTTTTCGTTTCTACGGTTGTGCATGATATAGATTCATACCATTCCTATAATCGTACATGTACATAGGGTAATGTCTGTCTCATTCCACTCTCTCTACTCCTGCCCCTCCCCCATCATTTCCCTCTACACAATCCAAAGTTCCTCCAATCTTCTCTTAGCCCGCCCCCCACTGTTTCCCCCATAAAGTATCATCATCCACTTATCAAGAGAAAACGTTCGGCCTTTGGTTTTTTGGGATTGGCTTATTTCACATAGCATGATATTCTCCAATTCCATCCATTTACCTGCAAAGGCCATAATGTTATTCTTCTTTATAGCTGAATAATACTTTGTGAAGACAGAAGCGAAGGAGGACTCACCCCTTAGCTGAAGGCCTTATATCTAAAAGTCTTACAGAACTCCCTTCCTGTCAGTAAAGAAACCAATATGAGGTTACCAAGATCTCAGTGCCATAGACAAATTATCCCCCAATTCACTGGAGTACCTAATTCAAATGCCCACCTATCAATTCCACCTGAAGTCACTTGCTTCCCAGCAGTTGGCTGATCCTTGCTTAGTGTGCCATGTGTCTTTTTCTTTATCTAGAGAGGATAACAATATATCTGGATGGTCATGCCCCATTACCTCTATCTCCCATTTTTCCCAGGTCCTCAATTGAGATTTGAATGTAAATTTCCTTGTGATTCAGTTCTGAAACAATATGTTGTGGATCTCCCACTTTGTTCAGAGAAGAGAAGCTTGTAAAAAATGATGCCATTTACTTGTTCTCAGCCTTAGCAGAGACAGAATATAGCTTCAAAAGATAAATTACAATATCATCAAAATGCAAGGCACTACTTGGGAATGATTTATCTAAGATGGGAAAGTCATGCTCTCTGACTAAAGACTATCCAAACTCTTCCAAGACTCCTTGCAAAATGATACTTGAGAGGACTTTTAGGTATAATAGGGTTTTACAGATGGTGAGGCCAAATTTTTTTTCTGAGATTGTGACCCCTCTTTATGAATTCACTAAGTCAGTCCTCAGTAGGATACCCTCTACTCTGGGAGCCAAGCATGAAGGGACTTTCATCACCTGCCAAAGGCTTTTCAACATGCTCCACCCCTAGGCATTCCTAACTACTAAAAGCCCTTTTGCACATTTGTGCTTGAGCCATCTGGACAAGCTCTTGGGGTTTAGCTCCTGAGAATCATCAAAAACTCAGCACTTATTATTGCAGCCTCAGACTTAATCCAAGTGCAAAGTCTTCACCCCCTTGTGGCTGCTGCTGTGACTTGCTGATGCTTCTGTTGAACTAGATCTGGTCCCCCGAGTTTCCCACCACAGTTCCTCCTGAAATGCAGACGCTGGCACAACACTTCCATCCAGCCAATCAACTTCCCGCGAGATTCTGTCACGCTTGCACATACTCTTTACCACTGAATGCTGCCACTCTCCTGTCCCTACACTCACCTACTTTAAGAAACTTCTGTGACTTAGGTTTATTCGACTTGTCTTTTAAAACACTGAACTAATAATTTGTTGTGGGAGTGTGCCTCAAAACTCAAACTTGGAGGTTTTCAAAAAGGAAATACTTTCTCTGAGCTAAGCTGTCCTTTAAAATGCAGACCTATACTTGAGGTGAAGTCATCCCAGATGACAGAATCTGTTCACTTACTACAGCTTGTCAACTAGCTAAACAGAGTAGCAAACACATGCACAGATAAGAAAGAGGTAGGCTTTTGGAGTAGCACAGGATTATGGGAGACTTTGGAAATCAAAAGAGATTTGAGTCTCCCTTACACCCAAATCGAACAATTTAAGGATCTTTTAGTTTCACTCTTACTTCCTAGAAAGTTAACTATTATAAAAGTTGCAGCCCATGCAAAAAAGAAATTATATAGAACTTCAAAGAAATACTCTAGCAGATCATTGTGCTAAAAAAGCAACTCAAACAAGGTTGTAATTCTAACCAAATTGTCAAGGCCTTACTCTCTGGAGGGATTCAAGAATGCCTTTTGTAGTATATAAACACTTGGCTCTGATTTTGAAAAGGAAAAATAGAAAAAAAAAGTGGCTGTTCCCTTCACTCAGAGAATCTCTGAGTCTCCCAAGATGGCCTCTGGGACAGCCACTGATTTCAATGGCTGCTACATAATTTTCTTCAGGAAACAACTCATCACAGTCCAAACAAACGGGTTATTATCTTAAATCAGCACTTCAGGGAAACTTTAGAACTTGACAGTTTTAAAACTGTTGGAGCAGGAACAAAAATTGCCCTTTGGATAACAGATTGATTTATACAGCTCCCATCCTCCAGAATACATTTTAGTTATTCTATGTCTACTTCTTGCCCAAGAGTTATAACCCCTACAGTCACTAAAAATCTGACTGATTTCATTTCCAACCTAGAGCTTACCAGCTTTTACACCAAGTGACCAACACTCATCCTTGACCAGAATTCTCATAAAAGGACTCTAATGTTTTACTTCTCATTCACTGCAGGGAACTTGTCAACCACAATCTTCTGAAAAGGTTGAAAGAAACAATGCAATCCTTAAATTAACATCTGCCAAACTCCTAGAAACCCTGAGGCCCCTTGCCAAAGGTCCTCCGTGCCCCTAATAACCCTCAGGGACACACAGTTTTCCAGCTATGAATTGGCAACTGGAGGAACCAAGTGTTGTCATCACCTCCAGTTCACCCCATGGTGAGAGTCTTCCCCCTAACACACATAACACTGGGTCCTGAAAAGATGAGATTTTTAGCAGATAATATAAGGTTAGGTGACCTTTGGTTCTTGCAGGAGGTTGTGACAGGCTCATTTGAATAATCTCACAGACTGGCAAGAAGTCAAATTCATTAGGTTGGGGACTGAGTGAGCTGAGTGGGGAGCCTTTCCTACCACATGAAAGGCATATCTGGCAAGAGCTAGGGAACCATGCATAGGCCACTGGGCTCTGTGGCGGTCAAAGTTATCAAAACAATGCTTGAAATGTTATGTCTTAGAATACACCGTATATTTAAGAATTCAACTTTTATTGGACTCCTCTTCTTCACACAGACGTGGCAAAAAAACATTACAAGGAACACATGCACTTAACCCAGACCTATTGCCAAAAGAGTAATATTCCACATCTTCTCTGAACAGCCTCTAAATGATCTTCAAAGAGGTGATTCCATCTATTTGAAGAGACATCAGAGAAAAACTGCTCTGAAAACTTGTTGGAAACACTGTTAGTACTGTGAACAATAGTGAAGCCCCAGAGAGGCATTCCTTGCATTCCTGTTTCACAACTAAAGAACAATTCAGAATTCTGTACAACTGGACTGCTATTCCAAACTCAGGCTACTCTGAGACCCTCCAGAAGCACCTGACCTTTGGAAGTAAATAGAAGACCTTTGCAACAAGATGATCTCAGTTAGTGGACAGCTTCTGCCCCAGATATCAGACTAAGACTCCTGGTAATTCCTCCTTTTTCATCTGCTTACTAATAAACATTCTTCTAATTTTACAGATCTCTGCTTGTTACATAGCTATGTGACCCTTTTTCTCTTTCCTTCTTATTACAAAGGGTAGGCCAGAATATATTCAGACTAATGCTTTTCTCAAATTTTCCACATATTAATCACTGCCAACTTATCAACTGTTATGTATCCCTTTCATCATCAGACCCAAATTAAAAAGATGTCTGAGTAATTCTAGTTGTATCAAAAGAAACCATAGGGAATTATAGCCAAATAAAGCTATTATTATATACTGATAACAAATGGAATAACCCCCTTGCACTTATATGGACAAGTTACCAAAACAAAACAAAACAAAATCCTGAGACTTCGCTAGTGTCCCCTTCTCTCAGAAAAATAGTCAATTATAACAATCTGTTTGTTTACCAGAGATAATTGTAATTGAACTCAATGACCTTCATAGGGCAGTGAGCCAACTACCTGCCACCAAAAAGAGACTAATAAAGATTCCAACATGTAACCCAGCTAATGTAAAGCCTCAGTCTGATCTGACTGAGCTCATGTCATGAACAACTAGTTATTGTCCTGGTTATCCACAGAACTATTAAATATTATTTTCCTTCCAGGGTGCCTTGCCCCATATCTGTCAGGATGAGTATTATAATAGAAATGGATATTATAATAGAAATTATATATAATTATGTTAAATTATATAATTGGTATTATAATAGAAATACACATAAACACACACACAATATTGGTAAGGACATAGAGAACTAGGAACCCTTGTGCACTATAGTTGGGAATGCTTAATAATGAAACACTGTGGAAGACAGCATGGCAGATTCTCAAAAAATTAAAAATAGAGCAGTCATATGATTCAGTAATCCTATCCTGGATATCTTATGCAAAATAATAGTAATAAAGATCTCAGATAATAATAATACTCCTATGTTCATTGCAGTACCATTGACAATGAATGAAGACAATGTAATTAATATATATGTATAAATATGTATATGTAAATAAATGAAATGGAGTACTACACAGTCTTTACAAGAATAAAATTCTGCAATATGTGACAACATTGATGGATCTCAAAGAAATTATGTTGAATGAAATAAGCCAGTCACAGAAATACTAATACTGCATGATTCCACTTATATGAGATACCTAAAAAAGTCAAATTAATATGATCAGAGTGGAATGTTGGTCACTAAGGGCTGTTGGGGGTTGCAGAATGAGGAGGTATTAATAAACAGGCATAAAATTCCACTCAAGCAAGGTGAAGAATATAGAAATATGTGGTATAGCACTATACCTATAGTCAACAATAATGCATTTTACACTTAAAAATTTAAGAGTAAATGTAATATTAAGTATTCTTTCTACAATAGGACATTTTTCAAAAGATATCACCCTGTTTTGACTTTCTCAGTTTTGATTTTAAAATAAACTTTAGAATAGCTTTAGAATTAAAAAAAACTGAGCATAGTATGTAGAGTTCCCAATATTCTAATCCAATTTCCCCTGTTATTAACATCTAACATAAGCACAGTACATTCATCTCAATCAATGACACAATATTGATATATTCATAGTTAGTTCATTCCTAATTCAGATATGCTTAGGTTTTACCTAATTTCTTTCTTTCTATCCCAAGATCCCATCCAGAATACCATATGACATTGTCATGTCTCCTTAGGTTTCTCATGGTTGTGATAGTTTCTCATTGAGATTTTACAAGTACTATTCAGTAGTTTGAGGAATTTCCCACATTTCAGATTTATCTGATATTTTCTCATGGTTAGACTGGTGGTGTGGGTTTTGGGAAGATTCCTGTGGGATACCACCATTGTCATTATCTAAAATCAAGGTCATGTAATACTAGTAAGACACCTCTGTGTTCTTAGCCTTGATCATATGGCAAAGGTGGTATTTGTCAAGTTTCTCCACTGTAAAAGTATTCTTTTTTCCATTCTCATACCATATTCTTAGGAAGGAATTCACTATGTACAGTCCAAACTTAACAAATGTGGAGTCACATTCCACTGCCTGTGGGCACAGTATATACATAATTATTTGTAATTCCATATGGGCATTATTTCTATTTTCCCTCATATGTTTATCAAATCATTTGTTAATATCAGTACAGACTCATGGATATTTTATACTTTGAATTATAATCCAATGATATTTCACTTACATTGACCCCAGGGAGTTCTTCCAGTGAGTTTATGTGTCCCTTTCACACACCCGGTCCTTGTGTGTCTGAGTGTTGGTTTATTGTGCACTCCTGCATCAGTAATTCTCAGCTCAGGACCATGGACAGCTCTACTCCTGGGGCCCTTTAAAGATCTGTTTGAAGACTGCCATGAGACCTCCAACCAGAACAAGAGAAGCTCAACCACAGGTGTTCTGATTCCATTACATCCCATTATTTTAATTCCTCTCTTCTAGGAATAGAGATGTTTTGTGCCAACCTGACAACAATCAGGTACTATTGCTACAGACCAAAACCTGAAAATTTGAAAATACTGTCATCTATATAGATAGGAAGAAGAACTGAATGAGATAGACCATCTTTGAACTTGCGGATGGAAAATTTTCCAATTTGAAATAAAAATGCTATTGCATGTCCAACTAAGAGATTTCTAACCCTAACTTGGCAAAGTCCCAGGTGGCACTAGCTGCTGGCCTCCAAAAAGTTCACCTCCAGTAGGCTTCTTCAGTCTTCAGTCACACTCACATATTCCTCTCTGGAGCAGTGACTGTGTCAGCCCCACATCTCTTGCACTGCAGTTCCTTAGCTCATTAATTAGATTTTCTGAGCAGACAACAGCTGAGATTCCCTGTCCAAACAGATCCCCATCATGCTTATCAGAAGCATTAACAACACCAGTGAGTGCCAAACATATTCAGGATACAAAATAGAACATAGAATTGGACTCAGATCCTGCCCAGTGGAATCAGCATCAGAATTAAACATGAAATCAGAAAGATGAGGCCAAAATGGGAATGCTCTTTGCAGGGGAAAAGGAAAGTTCCTTGGTGGAACAGAGGTTTCTTTGGGTTGTGTCAAACTGAGAATCACTTTGACCTTGGAAAGGTTTGCATGAGTTCCTTTTAAACATGTGCAGATAGGATGAAGCTGATAAGTACTACCCGGAAATGCTACACCATTCAGATTGTCATTTATTTGACTTTCCATGAGTTCAACAATAACAAGGGAGAAAAAGATGTTGCTTACCCAAAGGCATGGCGGATGTGCTAAGAATTTCTTATTCAGATTGCAGCCCAATTACATGGCTCAATCCTTATGCTAAACCAGGCCACTGAATGCTTGACTCTAGTTCTTTCTGTGTTACCTTTCAACTCTCAATTCTCCTTCTCACTTTTGGAAATTTTGGACCAATTGTAAGAGCAGGAGATCTGTCATATTCTATCACTTTATTTTAAGGTAATTAATGTCATCTGGGAATTGCTTCCTATGGGAGCCTATAGAATATGTATTGGCAAATATTGGGAAGAGGTACAGCAGCATGCAGTTGTAACTATGAGCGTCTGAATCTCCCCAGTTCCCTGTACTCCTGAGTCTCCATGTGAAGTCCTGAAATCCATGATCAGCCTCGACTCCATCCCAGTTCTAACAACCATCTCAATCTCTAGCCCATTTTTAAATGAAGCTGCTGCTCCCCTTTGATAGATATACCCACAGAAACATAGGACAATGAAATGTCCAGGTCAGAAGAAAAAAAACTATTTAATAAGCTTTAGATTATATCTACACACACACAAAAAAAATTCCAAACAATCATAATGTCATTACAAACTACTATAAACATTTACAATGCTAAGAAGAACCTTTTGGAAACAAAATCAGGTGTTTTTATACTAAACAAGTGCAGTTAAACTAATGCTTCCATATATTATTTCCCTGTGGCTGAAAGAAACTACAGTGAATGTGTTATTTTGGGTTATGGGGTGTCTCAAGTACTCCAACTTTAGTCCAGTAAATCTTTATTTTTACATTTGATCACAAACTTTAAAATTCATCCTAATTCTTTTTAGCCTCTCAAACATTCATATGAATTTCCACTGGGGGAGGGATACTGGCTCCATTAATAAAGATAGATAATAAAATTCCTCTAATGTTTGAAAAAAATGAGCAGTGCCTTAAGTATTGTAAAAATAGCTGTAGGGCTTAGAGTAAATCATACCACCCTTCCTCAGCCCCATTTCACATTTACATTTTACATTTAAAATGGAACTAAGATTTTCTTTTATACTTATCTGACAAGTTGGCTGTGAAAATCGAATAGTGGAGTGTGTGAAGGAACCTTGCATGTTGAAAATAGCCCCACCACTGAGATCCAAGGTTATTAATAAAATTTATCCACTTATTATAGGGCTAGACTTTAAATTCTTTCTTCTCAACCTTTTTACTAACTACCTTACTCTACTCATATTTCTGCCATTCCTTCCAATAATTAAAAATATTCCAAAATAAGCCTGCTCTTTGCATTTGAGAATATGCTAAACCCTGAGACATACTCAAGGCTTTGCTTCTTTTGATATTTTCTTTTCTATCACTATGCCCCTTTTTTCTCATTTTAAATTGTTTATTTTATTTTTTCCATTTCATGGTGACTTTGTTTTTTTATTTTATTTTTCAGTCATACATGACAGTGGAATCTATTCTGATACTATATAAGCATGGACTATACCTTATTCAAATTAGGACCCCAGTCCTATGGATGTACACATTGTTTACTGATGTACATAATGTTTACACAAGATTTACAGTGGTGTAATCATATATGTACCAAGGAAAATTATGTTAAGTTAGTTTCACAATCTTTCCTGTTCCTATCCCCCCTCTCTTCCCTTCAATCCCCTTTGTCTAACCAACTGACTTCTATTCTCCCCCACTCTTTAGCTGCCCTGTTGTGGGTTAGTTAGTTTCTATATATCAGTGAAAATATTCTATCTTTGGTTTTTGGGGATTGGCTTATTTCACTTAGCAAGATAGTCTCCAGATTCACCCATTTACTAGCAAATGTCATAAAATCTTTCCTTTTAATACTCCATTGTGTACATGTACCACATTTTCTTTATCCATTCCTCTGTTGAAGGGCATCTAGGTTGGTTCCATAGCTTAGTTATTGTGAATTGAGCTGCTATAAACATTAATGTTGCTATATCACTGTAGTATGCTGATTTTAAATTCTTTGGATATATACTGAGGAGTGGGGTAACTGGGTTAAATGGGTTCCATTCCTATTTTTATGAGGAATCGCCATAATGTGTTTCAGAGTGCTTGGATCAATTTATAGTCCCACCAACAATGTATGAGGGTATCCTTTCCACACATCCTCACCAACATTTTTTGTTGCTTATATTCTTGATAATTGTCATTCTCACAGAGCGAGATGAAATCTCAGTGTCATTTTAATTTGTGTTTCTCTAATTGCTAGAGATGTTGAACATTTCTTCTTATATATTTGACCATTCAAATTCGTACTTCTTCTTTTGAGAAGTTGAGAAGTATCTGTTTGGTTCCTTTTCCCATTTATTGTTTTTCTTTTTAATTTTTTGGCCTTTATACCCATTTTATCTCAGTACTTCCTAACTTGATGACCACAGCAGTACCACATCTGTTTTAGTCACGTATTTCACTGCTGTGACTAAATGATCTGACCAGCAAAATTAGAGGAGGAAAGGTATATTTGAGAGCTCACACTTTCAGAGGTCTTAGTCCATAGAAGTTTGGCTCCATTCCTTGGGGCTCAAGGTGAAGATGAACATCATGGCAGAAGAGGGTGGTGGAGGCAAGCAGCTTATATCATGGTGATCAGGAAGCAGAGAGAGACTACTCACCAGATACAAGTAATATATATATATATTATATGTATACCTTACCTTCCTTACTACCATACCTTACCATACCTTACCTTCCTCCAGTTACCACACAGTTAATCCCATCAGAAATTAATTCACTGATTAGGTTAAGACTCTCAAAACCCTATCATTACTCCTCTGAACCTTCTTGCAATGTCTCATGAGCTTCTGGAGGACATCTCACATCCAAACCATAACGGCCTACTTTAATTACCATCTTACATGGTCATTATAAAATTCATTGTGTCCTGGAATTTGAAAGCCATTCTTTTTATCATATCCAGATTTGGTGTCCCTACAGCCACTATAAACTATGCTCCTCCACCCTGTCATGAGTATAGACTTGCCCTATAAAGCCCTTCCAAAGGGACATCCTCCCACGATGTTCCCAGTGTGGCACTGTTGTGGAGAAAGAGACACTGTTTGGCCCACTTTAAACCTGAAACTAACCATTTTGTAGTAATTCTGTAGGAGCAATAGGGTGGTTGACTCAGCCAAGTTCAGTTATTATCAGTTACACTATTGAACAAGGGATAGCAACCATCCAGCTCAGGGAATGTTCAAATGCTTAATTAGCTCCCCAATGATACCTGCTTAAAGGCTGACTCTGAATGTTTGTATTGATGAAAGTGTCATCATCCCAGCATGAAGACCAGAAGGGCAGTCACAGACCTTCTCTTTTCTGAATGTAAGTTCTCTCTCCAAAATACTAGAATAAGTTGAAGATTAAAACAAATCTTTACCATGTTTCCACCCAGGTCTGTGGACATCAATTTGGAAAAGTGGGCAAAATTCTTTAAGTCTCCATGTCTCCATCTGTAAAATGGAGATGAGGACTAACTCATTAGATCACACACATGAAGCATCTGGAACAGTGCCTGGAACTTAGGAAATCTTTTTTATGGACTCTCTTCAGTAACATCAGTGTTTTGTTTTTGTTTTTTTTAAGTATCAATTCCATCTTTCATGCCTAAATGTGAGATGAGAATAATGACAGTGAGATTTTTGAGAAGGAAGTAATGAGAGAGGCAACTGCCTAAGGGTGGTTTTTCTAAGTGGAGGTGGGTTCCCATGGATCCATGTAGCTATAGTTTAAGAGAACTCTGTACCCAGAACCCTCACAGCTAATATCTATCCTAATTTCCACTCAGCTTCTCTTACTTTCTCCAGATGTAGGTTCCAGACACCCCGAGGGTCAGGTGTGTGACCTGAATGTGCTAGGGAGGAGTAATCCAAAGGTATATCAACATATAAGTGTTACTAAGGCAGCTGTAACCATGAAGTGCAATAGTGGCATATGCACAAGATCTGCAGGGTGTGGTTGCGAGTGTACTGTACAAGATCAGGTTTCTTCAGTAACGTGCAGAAGTGGCAGGAGGCATAAACATACTGATGAAGATATCTCTGCATATTCTACTCCCACGCTGATTCTTTTTGCCAGCTCAATCCTCCAGAGTAACTTCCTTCCATCCACTAAGATTATGCGAGCTCATGTTCACTGCAGCACTAGTCATAGTAGCCAAGATATGGAAACAACCAAAGGGCCCCATCAATGAAGAAATGGACATTTTCAAGTTGGTATATACACTATGGAATTCTACTCGGCCTTGCAAAAAGAAGGAAATTCTATCATTTGTAAAAACATGGATGCAGGCTTTGTGCTAAGTGAAATAAGTCAGGTACAGAAAAGCAAATGCTGTATGACTTCACTTTCAAGTGGAAACTAAAAAAGTCAGATTCATCATGGTGGAGAGTAGAATGGTGGTTACCAGAGGCTGAGGTGAGGGTGTGGGTAGACCAGGAAAGGAGAGTGTTGGTGAAAGGGTACAAAGGTTCAGCTGGACAGGAGGAGTGGGTTCTGGTGCTCCATTGCACACACAGTAACTATAGTGGTAATAGTGCCTAGTATACTTCAAAACTGATGAAAGAAATGATATATATATGAGGTGGTAGATGTGTGAATGAGCCCAATTTGATTATTCCACAATGTATCCATGCATTGAACATCATAGATATATACAATTGTTACTTCTCAATTAGAAATAAAATCAAATTGCAAAAAAGAAACATTTTGAAAAGGAAGAAAAGAAGTTGGGTGATGTTTGAGCTTCATGGCCAAAAGGAGATAAACTCTCCTACTGAGAGCAGGTTTGAGTAAAGACAATGTGTGCCTGGAAATAAAAGGCATGATATGACTGTGTGATGAATGTGCCCCCATAACCAGGGGTAAACAGGAAATAGATGTAGTGCTGAAACTCCTAGCCTCTCTTTTGCAAGGATCTATCCGTCCTGTCTTTACTTCTTACCCCTGTCTTCACTTTAAATAAATACCCCTTTCTAAAAAATGAAAGCTATCATAATTAATTGGAAGTATAAGGGCATGTGAATTATGTTTATCCAATTAAGTGAAGCATATCATCCTGGAAAATCATTTTTAAAATAATATTTCTCTTTTCAGCTTTCAAAAGCACAGATAAATGTGCAGGTAGGAGTGAAGTGAAAGCAGGATAAACACTAAGTTTAAGAGCACTATAATTGACATATGCAGACAAAGGGGATCTGGTGTGAAGACCCCTGTGTGTGGATGGGATCTCCCTTTCTCAAGTCCACATCTGGAACTTCTGCATCTCAAGCTCTGGTCATTTGACCATATTTCTGGCAGAGCAGGGCTGCCTGAACATTGCTAAATATGTGAGGTCATTCTGAGAGAGCATGATATCATGTAGCCCTACAGATTGTGTTCACATAGCAGTGAATAAAATTTGAAAATTAGCTCTGAGATGACTGGCATTGTTCAGTACAGGTTTTTGTAAAAAGTACTTTTGCTGAAAATGTACTTAGATCTATATTTTATTCATTTCTATTTTTGAACTTTGTTCCAAAAATATTTAAGGTGGCTTCCTTTGGAAATATCCGTATTATCTTTCTAAGTTAAAATGGAGCTTCTTGATAAGTGAGATCTGATCCCCAACTGCAGGTGCTTGAGCCTATTAGGGGAAATAAATACACAAATCTTTAATTTAAAAAATGTAGCAGTCTACAGAACAGTAATGCCAGTGCTGTTGGGATTCAAAACAGGAAAAGTCTCATTCATTTGGAGAGGTCAGTAAAATGTTCATTGAGTAGCTTATATTCCAAAACAGCCTTAAGTGAATTGGATCTGAGCAGATCAGGAAGTGCCATTCCAGACAGAGAGAACTGTGTGGTCAGACATGCAGAACTGGCACACACGGGGTGTGTTCTGGGAAGACCAGAAAGTCTAGTTGGGCAGGGATACAAAGTTCATCCAGAGAAAGAGAGATTAGGCTGGTAGGGTCAGGTGAGTCAGATGGACAGCAGGATGACCAGTGTGGCACACAATTTGATAAGACAGAAGCTGAAGCCTATTGACCTGAGGAGAGATCTGATCATAACTGCCCTTCCTGAAAAGATTAGTCCTGAGGTGCTGAGTGAAGCACTGTGGAGAGACAAAGCCTGCCATTTCAGATGAGACTTCAGAAGGTTTGACCTGAGAGTGGAAGCAGGAATCAAGAGGAAACAGTGGGCATAATAATGCAATGTCAAATTCACAGAATTTAGCAATATAAGGGATGTGAGAATCTAGGGGAAATGCAAGAGCATGGAGTAGAAAGAAAGCAGATGTGAATGTGCTTTGTGAACAATAAAGTGTGGTTACAAATGCATGGTCAATGGTATCATTAACAGACACCAGCAGACTTCAGAAATCAGGAGGGTGTTTCTTCACGGAAAGTGTTCTATACCTTCAGTGTCAGGTGTTAGGAGAACACCACCAGGTGAAATCCTTCAGGCAGATGAAAATATGACTCAGGTTTGGAGCCCCAGGAGCTAGAGAAAGATTAGGATGTCGACTGCAGGGAAGTGGAGGGTAGAATGAGGAAAACAGATTTCTGCAGGCCGTGGTTTGGGGAAAAAAAAAAAAAAGATCCAGAAATGGTCTTTTCTGGTCTGTGTGCATTTAGGAACAAGGAAATGTGTACAGAAAACTCTGAAATCATCAAGAACAGTGGTGGGCAACCTTATTCTCTAAATGCCCAGAAGGTAAATATTTTTGGCTTTGCTAATAAATACTGTAACCATTCTCTCTCACAACTACAGTCTGCTGTTGTAGTGTGAAAGCCCTTAGATGTTGCATAGACTTGGCTGTGTTCCATTGAGAGTTTACAGACAGCAACAAAGGGCTGAATTCAGCCTACAGGTCATAGTTTGCCAACCCCTGTGTCAGACAACAGAAGCCATAACAATAGAACATTTCAGAATTTAAAAAAAAGAATTTTCAAAAGAATGAAGGAATTTAAATTATGCCACAGAAAGGTTCGGAAGAATAAGGACTGAGAAGAGACCATTAAATCTGATCATCAGTCACGCTCTGTGGGGTGTTTTCCATAAAAGGAAAGAAACTAACACCGAATGCCAACAAGTAAGGAGCTTTGGAGGCCAGTGCAGAACAAGAGGCCCCGCACTGGGACTTAAGAGAGGCACGGTGGGGAAGAAAGGGCAAAGAGCCCAAGGAACTAGCATTGGTGCAGCAGAAGAAGGTCCCATCACATCATTCAGGACCAGAAAGATTTAAGCACATGCATAGTTTTGAGAGAGAGAGAATGGAGGAGAGAGGAAGGGAAAAGACATAGCCAGAATCACTCCAAGTATTTATGTTAAAATGGAAGTGCATCATCTGGATAGAATAGTAGGGGATATCAACCAAAGGATCATAAAAACCCCCACATGCCTCACTCCCTATGTCAATACTGTGAGACGTAGACAGGAAAACCTGGGCTCAGGCAATGCAATGGAAGAAAGAGCTAAGGGCAAGCAATGGGACTTGATTGACTAAATCTAATCTCAGGTCTATCTACACACATACGTACCTGTAAGTCACTACAATAGGCACATCAGTGTCCTTCTCTGAATCTAGGATTCCTTGTTTACAAAACCCATGACCACAGACCCATGGCATTAAATTACAAGGGTTAGGCGACACTTAGCACAGTGCAAATAGGGCCTAACATGTACAGGAGGCAGTGCTGGTGTTAAAATTCCTTGAGTTGCCAGGTGTGGTGGCACGTGCCTATGATCCCAGCAACTCAGGAGGCTGATGCAGGTGGATCACAGGTTTGAGACCAGCCTTAGCAACTTACTGAAGTCCTAGGCAACTTAGCAAGACCCTGTCTCAAAATAAAAAATAGAAAGGACTGGGATGTGGCTCAACAGTATAGTGCTCTGGGTTAAATCTCCAGTACCACAGAACAAACTCCTTGAGTCCTTGTGGGGGATACACTGGCCTGAGTTTTCCTGCTGGTGATATAGTCATGTAAATTGAAGGAGGACCTTGCTCACCTCTGAATCTGTGACATCACATCTAGTGGAGACTAGCTAGCCAAAATAACCACTAGTAAAGTTTGAATGAGTACTTTAATGACTAATAAAAAGAAAGGCAAAAAACAAAAACAAAAACAAAAAAAACCCCAAAACAAACAAACACACACACACATTTCGAAAAATTCCATGACCTTTCACTATAGAAATCTTAGACGGATGAAGAAAAAATTCTAAAAGGTAAGTCACTCCCTAATGTTACCCCAGCAGTTGAATTCTACAGCAATATTAAAATATGGGTGTCGAGCATTGTTTATAAGTTTTCCACATTTGTGGGATGTTTATTTTCTTTTTACTGGTATTGGTGAGGAAGTACATTGAGAGTGAGAAAAAAAAATATTGATTTGAACATCTGGCAAATGTTGAGTCCTACTTCCTCTGCAATGATTTTCTTGTCCTTGGTAAGAATGAAGAGCCTTGCCCAGAAATTCATCACTTTGGGTGGTGCTGTCTCTCAACAGGATCCCAAAGCTAAGTATCTGACTAGTCCACCAAGACATTAAATTCAAAAGTCACTTTATGCTCTAAATGATAAAAATTGATCCTATGCTACTCAACCTGACTGCCAATACTGCAGGGCGATGTTGCTGCTGGCTGTAGGAGAGTGTGACAGACAGACTCCCGCACATGAGGCCATTACACTCCCGAGTAAACAGTTAAGGATTTATGCAGTTACTAGAACTTTATTTATAACTTCTCAATTTTAGTTCTGGGCAAATGGAGAAAACATAATTTGCTATCTTGTTAATCTCACCAATAGATTCCCCAGCAACAGATCTACAGTATTTACTTTCTCCAGTTTGCGTTAAACATAAAATATGATCATTTTCTCTGTTCTCCCACAGTCAAGTAAATACTTAACAGATGTTTCTGTTGAAGAAATTATGATGCCCATTTTATTTCTATCACAGACTGGTAGTTTGGGGAGAAATCTTTTTTAAATGTGCTCTAGTGTTTTTCTTGCTCTGATATTTTTCTGTTGCAATTGACCTCTCAGAAAAAAAATATTAACAAAAATAATTAAAGCTATAGCTTTTTCACTAACTTATATTCCTGACCTTTTGATTCCTTCTTTCCAGTCTCTAGCACCAGAAAGCAACCTTGTTACAATGATCTTAGAAAAATTTCCCAAGAGGAGTAGTATTTGAGAGTAGAAAACTTCATCTCAAATCAGATTTGTGAATAGACACAGACCAGAAAAAAATAGAAACATATATCATCTAAATACAAAGGATGTTGACAGAAAAATCAGTCATTTCTGCAAGTACCATACAATATTTTCCTGCAGATTTGTTCTACCAGGAAAGAAAAATAAAATTTAAAGAAGGAAAAGAAAAAGATCATTTTTGTAGACACTTACTTCTTCTGATTCCACTCCTTTTCATAGTCTCAACTCTCCTGGGTAATGAGTGACAGTGATTCAGGTCTCTGTCTAAATGCCGAGTAAACCAGTCCAGTGACAAAATCCACCCCAACCTGGGAATCGAGATCTGTCATTTTGTATAGTTTGGGTTCCATACTTAGAACCATACAACAGGTAGGAAAGAGGGAGAGTAAAAATGCACAAGTATGCAATTTACTTAGACATGATGATCATGTTATTTGGAGATGTCTGAAGAGCCCAAGAAATTCTCACACCTAATTTCTTATATTAACAAACCAATTCCACTCCTTTGTGTAGGATGTAGGGTCAAATATTTAAGGATGATTTTGGAGATAGGCACTTGAATGCCACATCCAGTTGAAATGGATGTGGACTCTAATGATACAGCAGATAACTAGAAGACTGCTGGGAAATATTGTGGTCCTTTGGGTCACTAAGTTATGTGTAAATCCAGTGACTGCAGTGTTGGGATGTCAGACCTCTTTGTGATACCAGACCATTCCCTAACTCTTTCAGAAGACTTATTTATAATACATATTAACCCATATCTGATCACTTTTATCTTTCTTTGTCTGTGAGTTTTCTCATTATAATACTGACCTTAAAAATATCCCATTTAGTTCAATACCAGTCAGACTCACATGGATGAATAAACTCCACTGTACCCTGGACCTGTTCCTCACTTAGAGTTGCATAAATGAAACATTCTGGAGTTACCTAAATATCACATTAGTGTCACCCCTGAAATTTAAACATGTTTAGCCCATTTTATTTCTTTTAATTTAAAAAATTCTTTCCTCCACTATCTCAGATGCTTCTTCTGATCGATATTGAACGAAACTCCTACTGTGAATTTCCTGGAGATTGTATAAACTAGTACATCTTTCCTGATATCTTCCAGCATCAGTATTTCAAGGAGACTCCCATTATAATTATTTCATTAAGAATCATACGCTTCAAACAATAAAATAAAATTCATAATAATTTAGATAGAATGATTGATTGAGTTCGTACCTTGTACTAGTTGCTTTAAAAATTGATATCTGATTAAATTGTCTTTCTGTATTATGACAACAAAAAGATGTTGTCAGAAAATATTTCACATATTCTTTATAACATTTCTGGAAAATGTAATCAGCCAACTGAGAGAAAAATTAAAAGGATTTATGTAAATTTGAGCTCCTATCCTTCCCCATTTTTTCTCCTTAATTGACAGATCTTTCAAGGCAACTGTTCAATTATTCTTATACCCCAGTGTTTTGGTCATAACAATGAATGTTCTCTGAAGTCTGTGTGTTAGGAATGTTAAGAAAGTTCAGAGGGCACCACACTGTGGTTGACTGTCTCATTGTTTTCAAGCTCTCCTCCTCACCCTGTTATCAGTTTATGCATCTCTGGCCTTGTTGCAATGTCAATTGACTGCTCCTTCCATCAGGACAGAATATACTGCCCTGCTTGTTTGGTCCTATGGCTCCTTGGACTTGGCCATATGACTTCTTCTGACTAGCAGAACATCGTTGCACATGCCTTGAGAAGTACCTGTGTAGCTTGACTTGTGCTCTCTTGGACTTCTGTCACCACTGTCAGAATACGTTTCAGGTCATTGCTGGTCCTACCACATGACAGAAAAGAGGTTTTGTTATCAACATATTGGTACGAAAAGCAAAATCCTTTAAACATGAAATTAAATCCAAATATTTGTTGCACAATTAGTTTAGAAAGTAAATGAAGCTTTATACTAAAGTCTGTGATGACATCATATGTACTAGACTAGCTTTCTTGCCATAAGAAGCAAGAACACAGGGAAAACACATGATCAATGTTCCTCAAACAATAAACATCACTTGTTATAGGACTATGATCCCTGATAGAAGAGAAAGTAACAGGTGAGCTGTATAGTCAACTTACCTTTCCCCAAAGTTATGTGATACTCTTCAGGGATGGAAAAGCAGAGTGCTTAGTTGAGGAGATAGTTGGAACTGTAGGGACTGTGACTTGCAAAGGAACATACCAGAGAAGAGAGAAAAATGCAGGAGTAAAGCTCCAGAAATAGGAAACTCCCTCCAGACTTCAGTAAAATTCTAACAAATAGTGAAGACCTAGGGTAACAAGAACAGGGCCTGGCAAAGAACCCCGCCAAAGACAACTAGAATTAAATTGTATATTGAACAAATATCAGAGTTTCCGCAGGGTTGAAAGATATTCAAACTGTGACCAACCTTTATGAGTAAACTTGTTAAACACCAGGGCAGGAAGTAAAGACCCCCTGAGAAGGCTATGCATCAGAAATAAGACAACCAAACCAAGATGATAAAATTAGCAAAAAACCAACAATAAGAAGAACAACAACATAACACCAAAGAAGTATCATAAATATGTAGAAGAATATAAAGAGGAGACATGTACATGAGGAACAGTGCAAAAACTATAAATGGTAGGAACATAGAACTTAAAAAGTCTGAATGTCTTAAATAAAATTTTCACTGATAGATTTAGTCCCCGATTAGCTCTGCAGAAGTAAATATAGACTGACTTGAAAATGGAGCAAAAGGAACTGTGAAAACTGAAATATATGTACCAAAAAAAAGCTATGAGAAAAAAATGACAATCTCAGTGACATGAGGCAAGAATTATGGGTCTAACACATGCATAATTGGAGCCCCAAAAAAAGGAGAAGCAGGGGGGAAATTCATCATTTTAAATGCTGCATTAGAAAAGTTTTTAAAAAGAGATTTTAAGTTAACATTTAGGAAAAAAACACAGTCATTTGTTCTAGAACTTTCTGAAACCTAGTTTTGTTAAATCATTTGCCCTGTGCTTGTTATTTGTACTTCTGATTTTCATACTTTCCTTATATCCTCTTCACCATTGGAAGTTAAAGTAAAAATGGTAAAAATAAAAAAAAAAAAAGAATGGTTTAATTTTACATGGCAGATATTTTATATACTGGCCTGCTCCCAAAATGGCCATTTTTAAATGATTGGGTTCATTTTTATTAAATCTAAAAGAAGTGGTCTAGTCATGGAATTTAAATCATGCTTTTGCTATCATATATCATAGTGTGGTTATCTTTAAATCATGTCAAGCATATAAGTGTACATTTCCCAGAGATCTTGCTCTTGCTGTATTAGAATTGGAAGCACAGCCTGATGCTGTTGTGAACCAGGGTATGCTTCCTGTTGTATGTGTGAGTTGTACAGGTGTGATGTCAAGAATAAATGAAACTTGGCCAGTTTGTTTCTCTAGCGGTATATCTAATTTTAGCCTAAGTAATTTTTAAAATTTTGTCTGAAAAATTTGTACACCAGCAGTTTAGACAAAGCCTTAAGCAATTTGTATATTAACTGTTCTCAATATTGAAGAAGTTACCTAATTGCCAGCAGATAAATTCATGTCAAAAAATAATATATATTTTTTAGACCAGAAGTCAAGAAATTGCACCCATCAAATCCAGCCCAACTCCTGTTTTTATATGACCTGTGAACTAAGAATGGTCTTTATTTTTTTAAATGGTTAAAAAATACGTCATGACACACGAAAATTATATGAAATTTGAATTTTAGTGTCTATAAATAAAGTTTCATTGGAACACACACACACAAAAAAATGCTTTGCCCTCAGCAGCTTCTTTCTCCTCATAGGGAGATGTCTGTTTAAAAAATAGGAAGGTAATTGCTAAAAAAAAAAAAAAAAAAAAAAAAAAAGGGAGAGGTTTAAATTGGTAGCTTCTTAGAAGCAGAGTGATAGAAATTTCCTGAGATTAAATAGTAACTTTCTTTCAGTGAAAGGACAGTAGTAGGCAGTTAATTTCTCCTTAGTACTGTAGTAAGCCTACAAAAGAAGTTCCCTCATTGGGGGAACTGCCTGGAATGCTTTTAAGCATTCTGGGTAAACTGATGGTCAAAAGGCAACAGGACAAATGATAAAGGTGACTCTAATACACCTTTATCTCTACCGCCAAAGGAAAGCATCTGATGCACTTAAATACTACCATTTTATAATGATGTTAATATTTAAAAGGTATGTCCCCACATCAATACATTAAGTACTGGAAAAAAGCAGAAAACTCCACTTTCCTTCTCTCAATTAAATATCTTAACAATATTTTCTCTCTTGATGTTACAACTTTTAAAAGATAGTATTAAAAGGAGACTCGAAAATGGTAGAAAGTTCATCTGAGGCTCAGTACACTCTTCTCAAAGAACCACTAAAAGGGCAGAAGGAATGTAAGTGTAAAAATAAAATCAATAAAAAAGATTAGTTTTGGAAAACTGGTGCAGTAGTTCCATTACCAGTCTGAATGTACCATGAGTTGCAAGAAGTTATAGACAAAATGAGGAAAGACTGATAATGAAACACTACAGGGGGGAAAAAATTCATATCCGTCAAAAAGAGAATCTCAAAATACTAAAAACTTCAGGCATAATACTAGATAAACTGCAAAATGGAAAACCACCACCTCAGATCCTGTCGATAACCCTCAGCAGGAAGTGTTGAAACCCACCTCTCTCTAATAAATTTTCAGGCTCATTTCACATCCTTCACATCCCTATTTGCATAACCACTTCCAAAAGCCTAAGTTATCACAGGCCATCACCCACTCTAATCTGCGGGAGAGTGCACATGCTCTGAAGGTCGGATCCAATAGCAATCGCCATCTCCTCTCCCTCCAAACTCTTACCCAGTGCCCACTGGTCTTCCTGATCTAAAACAAACTCTTTTATAACTTCAATCTTATCTCTGAATATATTCTTCATCCCCTTGCTTTAAAGAAAATCTGTAAGTCCCCTGAGGTCATGATGTCTGATGACACAATCTCCAGAAAGGCTTCAGGGACAGAAGGCAGATAGGTGTCCCTGTGTCACTTTACAACTGGTTTCTCCTTACTCTTTTAAAAAAGAAAGCCCCATGGAGTACAGGTATTTCTCATTATTTGCTATAGCTTTTGTTTTATAAAGTTTCCAAGGAAACTGAATTCGTGATTCCTGAACCATTGCTTCTAGGAGAATCATAGATAGGCTCCTATGAGCCTCTGTTTTCACAGCATTTTGATTTCAAACATCTTCAAGTTAAGAAAATGAAACAGATGCACAAAGCAGCAGAACAGGCACAAGTTAATTGAGAGTTAAATTAATGAACTAGAAAACTGAGTCGAAATATTTACTCAAAATATGATTCCATGAGCAGACAGATGAATAATATGAAAAAAAATTAGAAAAAAGACAGAAGGTAAGTACAGAAGTTCTAATACCCATTTTAAGATTTCCAAGAAGTCAATCACAGGGAAAAAAAATGAGAATAATAAGGAAACATCGCTAAAATAAAAGAAAATTTGCACCTTTAAGTGTCAAGGGAATATTGAGAGATGATCATGAATAATGAGAAGCTATGAAAATGAGAAATATCCCAGGAAAATTTCAAAATTTTAAATATAAAATGCAAACACTAAGCTCTTCTAGAGAAAAATAGGTTGCCCATAACATAAGTCATATTGTTTGAAACAAACGCACGCTAGAGACTGTAAGCCTTCAAAGTCATAACTCTTCCAAGTTCTGAAGGAAAGTAATGCCAACCTCAAATTACAAGCAGACTCTACTGACCTGAACCTCCTGGTACTCATGCCCTTCTGTGATCCCTTCCATTTATGTGTGAACTGGATTTAGTGGCTCACTTCAAGCAAAGAGAATACTGTAGAAGCAGTAGAATGTCACTTCCCAGATGAGATAATTCAAAGATATTGTCCTCCCCTGTGGTGGGGATACTCTTCTCTTCTCTGCTCCCTCCCTCTCAGGGAAGTCATATTCCAGGTCATGAGATGTCCTATGGAAAGGTCTATGTAGCTAGGAGAGAAGGGAGGTCATAGCCAAGAGCCTGCATGGAACCAAATCTTACTAACAATCACCTAAGCAGGTTTGGCACTGGGTCCTTTCCTTAGAGAAGTCTTTAGACTGACCACAGACCAAACTGCCAGCTTCACCACAACCACTTGCGTGACTTTAAGTAAGAGAGAGTGAAATTGCACCGAGATTCTTAATTTACAGAAGCTGTGAAAAAATAAGTGTCTTTTGTTTTAACACTGATTTGTAAGAATCCATAAAGCATTTACATGTGGGAGCAAAATAAAAATATTTTAGAAACAAGAATTCAAAACTGTAATCACCCACGGATGTTTCTGAAAGAATTATTGAGAATATATTCCAGTCAAAGAAAAAAACTACACAAAGAATTTTTTTAAGCAATAAAATAAATAGGTAATTCTAAACAGCTGCTGAAAATACAGTTTTGAAACCAAAGGCAACTTAGATAGCATAGTATAAAATAACAACAAAAATAATCTAGAGTTTAAATTCTAGTATTTTCCAGGAAACAATATACAGGGTAGGGGTAGGAAAAGTACAAGGGCACTAAGAATTTTGTCCTCCTCACAAGAGATTACATAACTTCATCAGTTGTCAGTATTTGTAAAACAATCTTTTTAATGCTTGTTAAAAATGGAATAGAAACCACTCACAAAAAGCAGATATGATGGCTGGGGATATAGCTCAGTTGGTAGAGTGCTTGCCCCAAAACCAACAAATCCCTGGGTTCAAACCCCCCAAACTAAAAAAAAAAAAAAAAAAAAAAAAAGAAGCAGATATGATGTTTAAACATTAATTAGACAGGGAAAAAGATAGAGAAAAATCTATCATCATAGCTAAAGAGAGGAAAGAAGGTAAAAATACAAGAAACTTTTTGAAAAATATAAATAGGTGTTAGGAATCAATGATAATAGCTATCATCTGTGATTATGTTAAAGGACCTTATCATTCAAAGAAAGTGGTTCTTGAACTGAGTTTTAAAAATTATCTGCATGTTATTTATGAAAGACACACCAAAATAACATGAAACAAAAAATTTTCATGAGTGAGAAATAGTGATAGGCAAAGTTACAACAGCCAAAGAGTAATAAGGAAAATAAAAGAAAAAGAAAAAAAAAGTAGTGGTAATATTAATACATAAATAGTCTATTTAAGGTTTAAAAATTACTATACCAAGTTTAAAGTTACTAAAATATAAAGATTTGTTTCCCATTGAAAAAGAAGATATAGAATTAAATATCATGCATCTGATAATATTGCAGTGACATATGCAAAATAAAATCTGTTGGAAACATAGAAATGGCAAATTCTCAGAATGGAGGGAGACTCAAATTAACCTTAATCACTTCCACTAATTTGATTTTCTTGTCCACAAAATAGGGATTATATTCTTTTCTAATTTTTTTGAAATCTTCTAAAATTGACAATGTGTTAGTCAAAAACAAGAAATAAATCCCCAAACAGAAAGCTGTTTTCCAGCCAATTAAAGGAAAAAACAAGTAAGATTAAAATCCAACAATAAGTCAAAATGACTGGGAATACAAGTCATATCTCAATAATAACCCTAAATGTAAATGGCCTAAACTCATCAATCAAAAGACATAGACTTGCAGGTTGGATTAAAAAGAAAGACCCAACAATATGCTGCCTTTAAGAGA
>JAJEJO010002685.1:0-89633 GCA_020662805.1 Glaucomys volans
TGAAGGTTATCAGAAAAGTGCCAGAAGAGATGGAGGGAGAAAGAGGAAATACAAGGAAACATGAGGGCTCTTGCTCAGGAGATTTTGCAAGAAACTCTTGCTGTAGGGACTGACCTGCCCATTTTGGGCTGTATTGTTAGGTCTACATTTTTTTCTCTTGCTCCCATATCCAAAATGTCAGCAAATACTGTAGGTTCAAATGTTCCATAACTTCACATTTGACAGCATCTCATTGGTTCCTTAGCGTCATCATTCCTCACATGAGCATTTGCAATAGCTTCTTATCCTTCTATTTCTACAGTAGCCCCCAGCATCTCTTTTCCATGTAACAACCAGGGCCTGAATTGAAAATGGGGTCATAAAAATTCCTTCCTGATACTTCTCAAGGCCTGCCAATCACTCCTGAGCTAAAATTCTAACTCATTTCCATGGCCACGCCACCTGTACTGGGTAGACCTCTAAGTTGCCCCAGTGATCACCATCTCTTTTCTCTATGCTCCTGTGGCATCCCCTCTTCCAGTGTGGGGTTCCACTGGTCAATGTATTTACCAAGTAGAATAAGGCAGAAATTAAAGCGTCTCATTTCAATGTTCAGGTTACAAAAGACCATGACTTCCATTTTGCTAGAAGACTTTTTAGGTCTCAGGTTGCTCACTTTGGTGAGGCAGGCTTCCCTGTTGGAGAGGCCTACAAAACAAGGTATGGAGGGTGGCCTCCGGCAGGAAGGAGCTAAAGCCTTTAATGCAACAGCCCACCAGAACTTGAATCTTGGCAACCATCATGTGTGAAAGAGTGTGGAAGCGTAGCCTCTGGAGTTGAGCCTCAAGGTGACCACAACCCTAATCATTACTTCGGCTGCAAGAACAGAAGGAGTGGTAGGAGTTAAAAATGAGGAGTAGAGGCAGTAGATTCCTGGCCCACTACACCAGGATTTCTGACCAACAGCCTGTACATTAGTTAAAGTTGTTTTAAGCCACTAAATCTTGGAATCATGTGATATACAGCATTATATAACTCGTACATGTCCCTATTGGATCTAACCCTGGCTATTTCTCAGACCTCACTTCCCCCTTACAACTCTTTCTCCAGAAGCTCTGCTCTCATTTCCTGGCCTTTTACATTTGTTGTTTGCTTTTTATTGTCTGTCCCTGAATTAAATTTTAAGGTCTACAAGGGTTGGAGTTTGGTCTGTTCTTAGTGCCTAGGATACATGGGCATGAACTAAATCTTTATTGATCGGGTACATCTTACAACAACAGGCAGGTGTTTTCTCATCTGAGAAATAATGGTGTTGGGATAAATGTAATTTAATCACATTTATATCTAAACTTCTTATACTATGACTATTATGGTGAAGAGATTAAGTACAGGAAGTCAAAATTGGTAGATTTGTAGCAAGGGGATTTGGGGAATAAAAAATATTGGGCTGAGATAGACAGTGTTATGGTTTGGATGTGAGGAGTTCCCCAAAAACTTGTGTGAAATAATGCAAGAAGGTTTAGAGGAGAAATGATTGGGTTATGTGAGCCTTTAACCTAATCAGTGCATTAATCCCCTGATAGGGATAGTGGTAACTAAATGTTGGTAGTGGCTGGAGGAGGTGGGCATCTGGGGCATGGCTTTGGGGTACGTATTTTGAATCTGGCAAGTGGAGTCTCTCTCTGCTTCCTGATCATCATGTGAGCCATTTCCTGCCACCATACTCTCTTCACTGTGATGTTCTGCTTCACCTTGAGACCTGAGGAATGGAGCCAGCTGTCCATGGACTGAGACCTCTGAAACCATGAGCCCTTAATAAACTTTTCCTCTTCTACAATCGTTCTGGTCTGGTCCTCTAGTCACAGCAGCAGAAAAGCTGACTGAAACAGAGAATTGGTAGGATTCTGCTGTAGGGCAACACTTGCTCTGGCAATACCATGTAGAACATGATGGAAAGTTCTGCTCTGTTCTATCCAATGTAGGAGCCATGATCTCCTGTGTCTACCAAGCCCTTGAAATATGGCTAGTGTGACTGGGGGATGAAATTTCAAATTTCATCTCACTAATTTTTAAAATTTAAATAGCCATTTCAGATGCTAGAGGATGTAGTTCCTCTTTGACAGTATGATTTCACCTTCACAATATGCTAGGACATGAAGGTAAAGGCATCTCAGGGTGGCACAGCTATGCAGGGACGTTAACTCTGAAACTACTAACTGACAGAAGAAAGTGCATTCTTTATGCACTTGCCTTGGATTTACGACAAAAATGTGAATTAGAATTTTTTTTTTTGCATAGTACCAAGAAGATATTATGGAGTATAATCCCTTAGTACTAATTAAGTGCCTTGTTATCATAATGGCAATTTTCAATTTGAATTGGAATTTTTATTCTCTCCTGCCTTATTTGATCTTATTATGTTGTTCATTCCCACCTTGGTGGTTTTGAATCCTGGTGAAAGCAAACACAAACTGAGTACTTGGTATTTCTGCCACATTCAGTACAAGTGATGATTACCACATAATATTTCTGTGAGTGATTCTGAACTTGAAATAATCTAGTTGGTTCTCTTATTTGGGGTCTAAGATATCTGTCTTGTGAGGAACATTAGCCTCTGAGATGCTGTGCTTCTTCCCCCTTCCTTACTTATTTTTCCTGTTGGCTTCACAGAGAACCCAAACCACCTTTTTGCCAAGTGATAAATGCCATGAAACACCAAGGGTCTCGGTTGCTCTGAATAATTAAGGAAATTCCCCTCGGCCCAGGTCCTTGGCTGTAACACTTGGATTCTTAACCCAGATTTTTTCCCCCTTTGATGGAGATATTAAAGGACATAGGAACTTTTGATTATGAAGAGGGAAATGAGAGGGGGAGGGGGAGAAGTATGAAAGATGGTGGAATGAGACAGACATCATTACCCTATATACATGGATGATTACACGAATGGTATGAATGTACATCATGCACAACCATAGAAATGAAAATTTGTACCCCATATGTGTACAATGAATCAAAATGAAGTCTGTAAAAATTTTTACAAAAGGACATGCTTACTTTCATGGATAGTAATAATAATGACCCAAGAAGTCCTACCAGTGTTTCCGATGTTCCTAAATACACTACAACCTTAACATCTGTGAAAGGATCTGAGGTAAGAAGACCTGATTCAAATTTATGCTCTCCTTGAAATTTATATTTGACCTTGAGAAGGTGTTGACCACCCCTGCATACTGCCCTTCTCTCAAAGGCAGAAGACAGATGACAGGATGCTTATCTCAAGTTGTTGTGCAAACAGCTAAACAGCTAATGTCCTGTGTTTGAGAGCTCTTCTGCACAGAGGAGTATGAAAGTTTAAATTTTAAAAATTTTGGAAGCTCATTCCAGTTTTAGAATATGACTATGACCTTGTTTTCCCTTGGGATATTTATCAGGCTCTAATCTAGTCTAACTTGCCTCCTCTGCCTTAACATAGGGGTTTCACCTCAGATGTCACCCCTCAGAGGGGATTTACCTGACCATTCTGTATCAAATGATCTTACTTTAAGCACAGCTCATATGACTGCCTGAAATGATCGACCCTGTTTATTAGTTTCTGCATTAGCTGCTCCTCTCACACACTGTAAGGATGAAAATTTCTTAAGGATAGGTATGATCACCATGTTGTTTGTGTTTTGTATCTGCAGGGCCATGAATATTGTCTGGACATAGTAAGTGTTCGATAAATAATTGTTGACTGTCGAACTCCCAGGAACACTCTGAAGTTAGTCAGAAGCCAGCTACTTTTTCTCTAATGGGGAATATTTACTGAATTTATGAGCCCTTCCACTTATCAATTATAATAGCTTGACTGCTTTGGAAGCTTTATTTCCTTCTAGACACATTAGCAGTGGCTGTGGGAAATACAGATAATTTGTCACCCTGAACCTAGATTAAATATTTTAACAAAGAGTTCCACAGCTCACCATAAAGCTCTGCTAAATTCCTCCCTGGATGTCCTCAGAATCTACAGTGTAAGGTAGATGGAGATACATTTTTAAACCTGATAGAATATTTAGATTTTTACAAGTGGTACTTTTTTTAAAGTACAACTCTCCATGATGGTATTTCTCTCCACATTGTATAAAATTCATAAAATAGTTTTGGATTGCATTTAATTAACTATTAAATATTTCTTATGATGTGGCCCTTGCTGGCATGGGTTGACGTAGCAATCAATACGTGAAAATGTTAGAAAGATTTTGCACTGAAAAACGCATTTTCCAGTGGCCCAGCGGAGGGACGTTTTGCTGAGGTGGGTGCCCAGCTTTTTTGGACTCTAGGAAACCACAGGGATTTCTTGGTCCTCTACTGTGAAACAGTAATTGTGGTAGAAAGTTCTTATGGTAACTGCGTAAAAGGTCAAGTCTCCAAAGAGGAGATGCTCAAGGGAACACAGTGATTCAACAGCAGAATCTCAGAATGGACCCTCTCCCCGCAATTGGGACCAGACTACTGAAATCATGGCCTTTGAAGCATTTCCTTATGACAGAGGCATTTATTATTCTTAGAGGACTTCGAAGCAGTACAAATTCCTGCAAGTCACTAGTCACATCAGTTTCAGGGAGAACAATTGCCAGTGGTCTCAGACCTTAAGAACTTTCACAGAGAAGTCAAAAACTTCCCTACACCTAAATTTGCTGAGAGCGTTAATTACATTGCTTCCGAGGTTCATATTTTGGGACTCTCTGAGGGTTAATTCATGCACCACTATCGTAAATAAGAATCAGAAAGATTTTCTTTGCCACATGTCTACAAGGACAGTGGGTGCATTGATTATGAATTACATGTACATAAGAAAAATCAAAATAGAAGACTTTTATTTTAAAATTATTTTGATGACATATTGATAATAATTTTGAACTAAAATTGTCTTGGTAAAGGATGTCATCAGCTAATGGAAAATCTTAGATGTGTGGTAAAGATGATTTTTAAATTTAAAGTTAGAGTTACTGGTTACGAACCCAAAATATAACAACATATGTTAATAGATAGGGCAAACTTTCTCTAAGACTCACTTTCTTTTTGTAAGAGAAGTGTGTACATGTGTCAGGGGAAGAGTGACAGATGATGTTTAACGTCAAGGTCCTGCTTGCTGTGTAGGAGAGACGGGAACAATGAGAAGGTCGTGCATTTATGTCAGACAAAGCCTGGGGTCCTGTACCCTCACCTCTCAGTGGAAAGTCAGGCTGATGGGCGCCTCCTCCGGTGTAGGCTGTCAGCAGGTTCACAACTAAACTTGCTTGTAGGAAGTCCACGTGGCAGAGTCAACTTGACAGGAAAAGGCTACTGAAACACATAGTCTTAAATCAGGGTAAGAAGGAAAAGCAGGGACACTGGCTTTGCCACCCAGGTGTGACTGTCACCCTGACTACCTGGTTTGCATTTCTCACTCTCAGAGATATGGGATATCAGAGGTTGGGGATCTTCTTTATGGAAAACTAATAAGTTGTCACCTGTTATCTTAAAAAAGAAGAGGATGCCCTTAAAATAGCCCTTATTAACTTAGCCTGCATCTGTTATCCCTGGGCAGGATTTGATTGATATTTGATTGACAGAGACCACTCTGATTCCTGGGAAACTGGAAGGGTTTCATTTAATTAGAGCACTAGATGGAATCTAATTTTAGATCAATCAATCAATCAATCCCTCCCTTCTTCCACAATGATTGGTTTAGAAAATTCAAGTTAAAGCCAATCACCATCAAGCATTCTCTGGGCATATAGCTGATTTGGCCCAGAGAAACATAAGAGATGGTTTACCTGTAGCTTTTGCAAAGAAAGTGTGCTCAACCATAAAGTCATCAAGAGAAAAATTCTCTTTCTGTCCCTTGAGACTGATGTTTTTGCTTCCAAAACAGAGAGCTTGATTTACCTTTCTATGAGCCTAGGATGAAGGAGAACCAAAGAGCAATAGCTGTTTGACCTCTGCTTTGCCTCTGGCTTTCTCTCTGATTTCCCAAGTTTGATCATGATGCATCTTGTTCTGCATGTCTTTGTGTTCATCTTGTCTGTGGTTCACTTACATTATTGGATCTACACAGGGGTATCTTTTTCCAAGTTGGGAAATTTTCAGATATTATTTCTTTGAGTTCTTGTCTCCATCAGGGAAGCAGATGATGTGAATGTTAGATCTGGTTTTACATATTCTCATAGGTTCCTGAGACCCTTGCCATTTTCTTTTGCAGCACATCTTTTCTCTCTTTCTTTAGCATGGTGGGGTGACCTCCTTCCCTCCTCCAGGCCTGATTTTGCCAGCATGCCATTGCTGAATGAAGGTGAGGTACCTTGCTACAGCCCAGAGAGTGGGGAAGTGGAGGGTCCCTCTCTGGACCTTGCTGAAGTGGGTGGGAATGGGGCTGCAGAATTTTCCCTGGCATTGTTCTGAGTAGTCTTGTCTAAATGTTCCTGTCTGGCTGGGCTGCACTGCTCTTGGTTTTCGGCTAAAGAAATTGACTTCTGTTGGAGCATTTTTTGGTCTTCATCTGTTGTCATTTCCAGGTTATCAGTTGTGCTCTCTGCAGCTTCAAGTCTGGGCTGTGAAGGCAGAAAAGAAATTGGGGAGCTCACCAGCAGGGTGGGACTCCTGACTCAAGGGCCCCTGTTTACTCACTTCCCCAAAACAAACCTGTCCTTGATTTCAGTATTACAAATAAACTTTTGAAGCATCCAGAATTAAGATAAATTCTACCAAAATAGACATAACGGGGAGACAGGGATCAAGCATTACTTTTTCTCCTCAATATTTGCTATTAATTTTAATAGTATTTGTTGAATAATCCATCTTCTCAGACATTTATAGTATAGCATTTATCATATGTTCTTAAACTTAGTATTATACTCATAAATATTTATTTCTGAATACTCTCTAACTTGATCTGATTGTTTATTTGGCTTCTCATTCTGAAATGTTTTGATTATTATTATGCTATCTGGAAAATATGGTTTTTCCTTATTACACTTATCAGTTGTTTTAGAATTTTGTTTTCAGTATCAACTTTAGAATAAGATTGTCAATTTTTTGAAAAAAATTCTTATATAGTTATGTTGGAAATATCAAATATGTCAATATATTTTGGGATAATTGAGCCATTCAAAATATTTAGTCTTCCTGTTTGTGAGCATGATATTTATTTTTATATATTGATGGCTTCTTTTATGGATCTTAGGAGAGTTCTAATATTTCCTTCAAATTCTTACATGAGTCTTATTAAGTTTATCTTTCATTAGTTATTTTATTTTTAAAATTCTGCTATTATAAATGAAATATTACTATTATTATTTTTACAAGTATTGTTTTCTGAAGGAAGTAAATCAATTTTATTATGAATTTTGGAAGAAGTCAACTGAGTTATTTCTTCTAGCGGTTTTCTGTTCATGATATTCAATTATATTTTGGTCTTCTCCTCCCTAATTTTTATACTTCCTATATCTATATCCTGTAGTTAGCATTTCCAGAAACAATGTTGTTTAGTTCTAGAGACTTTTATCTTGCTTCTAATAAAATAGGATATGCTAATATTATCATTCAGCATGATGCTGGAATGTGGCTCAGGATGCATAGAGTCCAGAAGACAGTCATCTATTTGTAACTTTTTAGGAGTTTCAAAACATCAGAAGTCAATGTTGATCAATATTGATATAAATGTTATCAAATGTCCTCTGAAAACTAGGATGTGATTTTATGAATTCCTTTCTTCATCTGAACCGTGTATATTGTCTGATATTAATTTTAGAGCCATTCTTAAATTCTTAAAATAAACCTAACTTGATTATCAAAGAGTATTTGTATTATTTTTTAAAATGCTGTCAATTTATTAATGTTTAAAAATTTTGTTTTGTTGTAAATGGACACAATACCTTTAGTTTATTTATTCATTTTTATGTGGTGCTGAGAATTGAACCCAGTGCTTCTCCCATGCTAGGCAAGCTCTCTACCACTAAGCCACATCCTCAGCCCTTCAATAATGTTTTATTAAGAATTTTGAATTGATATAATTGACATGGATCTGCAGGGTTGTCTTAACTTTTTTTTTTTTTTTTAATATTCTTAGCTGTTAAGTGGACACAGTACCTTTATTTTATTTGTTTATTTTTATGTGGTGCTGGGGATCAAACCCAGTGCCTCACACGTGCTAGGCAAGCGCCCTGCCACTGAGCCACAACTCCAGCCTCAGTTGTTTTAACTTTTATGTGTTATATTTTCATTGATACCAAAGTTGTCCTAAGTATAATGAAACTAATTTGAAACCTTTTCTTCTTTCCCTGTAATATGGGAGGATTTCAATAGTTTGGAAATGCCTCCTCCTTAATAACTTGTTTTAATTGGTAAATTCTGGCTAGATACTATTTTGGGAGGAGGTATCTCTTGGAAAGTTAGCCAACAATTGTTCTTCATATAAATTCCTGTCTTCTGATTTAAAAAAAACAACAACTTAGGTTAGTTCTAGTAATTTAAACTTTTTTTTTCAAAAAATTTATTATTGCAACTAGGTTTAAAAACTTTATTTATGTGGTTTCTGGTAAGTTGATGCATGCTTGTAATCCCAGTTAATTGGAAGGTTGAGAAAGGAGGATTTCAAGTTCAAGGTCAGTCTGGGCAATTTAGCTAGATCCTGCCTAAAAAATAAAGTGAAAAGGACTGGGGATGGAGTTCAGTGATGGAGCACTTTCCTTCCATGTGTGAGCCTATGGGTTCAATGCCCAGTGAAACACACTGACACACACACACACACACACACACACACACACACACATTCACCAGCAGCAAGCAGTGATCTCAGTATTTAAAATTTTTGTTTCTGTGATTTTGTTGATTTTACAATTCTAAATTTTTGTATTAGTGCCCTTTCTCTTTTTACTTTTTCTTGATTAGAGTACTTTAGTGGCTCATGTAATTTATAATTTCCAAGAATTAGCTCTTGAATTTATTAGTAGTTCTTCTCATTTCCCTTATTTCTTAGTTCATTCATTTATAAAGAAAATGTGATTTACTCTCTTCTCTTTCTAAACTTTTATTTTGATGTCATTTCTAATTTTTGAGTTAAACATTTAATTAGTCCATTTTCATTATTTTGGAGTGTATAATAAAAGTAAATAAAGTATACATTTTCTCCTGACTACTATTTTAAGTGTGTCTCACAAGCTCTGAAATGTGCTGTTTTTCTTTATCTCCTAAAGGTACACCACAGCCTTAGATTTAAATTCTTCTTTAAGCTAAGTGATATTTACAATGAATTATAAAAATTTAATTGGTAGGTTTTTCTTCTTTTAACATATTTAGCTATATTGCATTTTGGCAAGAAAAAGCTCTCCTTAATACCTTTATGTCAGAATTAATTATCATCCAATACAGACAACTCTTGGAAAATTTAATTTCCACAGGAACTTAAAATTCGTTGGAGTGCTTTGGAAGTTGAAATACATTGAATGCATAGATGAACATGGCAGATCTTCCCAGTGAATTGATTTATTACTTATTGTCCTGTATGTCGTAGTTTTTCCTTGAATACAAGAGGCTTGTTTTAAAATAATAATGGAATATTTACTTACTCAGTTTGACTTCTTCCAATTTTGACGTTTTGCTTTCGTTCTTCTTTCTATCAGTAGGTTTCTGGTTTTCTAGTTTTCTAGAGGGATGATTCCCCCAGCCCCATCCATGGTCATTGGGAAATGTCTGGAGACTTTGTTTACTTTTTCTATTTGGCATTTAGTGGATAAAGCTAGGAAAGTGGCCCAACTTTCTACCATGCAAAGGAGAGTCCCACCCACACCAGTGAATTCTACACCCAATGTCAATGCTGACTAATTGGGAAAACTTGCGTTGGATATATTCCTAATATTCTTAAAAACAAGTCACTATACTAAATTGGTTTCTGCCATTTACATTTACTGATGGATTGGAGTCTAATTATAGATCACAGTTGTGTCATATATATCATCTATTATGTCATAAACACCCTAGCCTTTTTCTTTGTATTTTGCTACTTCTATTTTGCTATTTTGTTTTTGATCACTCAGTTTTGGATTTGTTTATTTTTTCTTCTTTCACTGCTTTATCTATTTATATAGCTCTTTTCTCAGAGAATTGACATTTTTTAAATGTCTTTGATATCATGCAGATTTTTTGTTTATAATTATCATATGTCCCAGTTCTTAGAAGCATCAATAGTCCAGATATTAAGCAAGGACTCCCGGTTTTTAGTTAGGATATTGAGGAGCTGACAGACTTGGTGGAGGTCCATGTAGCATGTCACTATTGTTGTGGTCATTTGCAATCCTTTGCAAAGGGTAAAGAGCTCACTTAGAAATATCTGTTGTGCACCAGTTCTGTGCAGGGCACTTTGCATATTCTTTCATTCAATCCTTGAGAGCAAGGAGAGCATGCATAAAGAAAAATCCCACTTTCATTCAAACTCTGCCATAGCTATTCTGGTGGCCCTGCCATTCCTGCCCTTACACAAATAAGGCAGACCACTCTCTGCATTTGTGACTTTAGGAACCTGGTGAGGACCACTCCTCTATCCTTACATTTATACAAAAAACTTTATAGAGCATTTCTCCTTTTACTCAAGACTTTGATCCTTTACAAAAGCAAAAATTAGACATTTTCCAATATGTAAAGTTATCACCAATTTCTTGCAGATGATTACACGTGAGCAGAGAATTTAATCAATAAAGTAGATCCAGATACTTCAAAAAGAGTATCAGAGATTTTAAGTAGGAGTAGCATAGAATCGATAAAATAGAGGGTATAAAAATTCACAGTTTTCTGAGGAATCTGCACAGTGTTTTCCAGAGTGGCTGCATTAATTTGCAACTCCACCAGCAATGTAAAAGTGTGCCTTTTCCCCACATCCACGACAATATTTATTATTGCTTGTGTTCTTGATAATAGCCATTCTAATTGGAGTAAGATGAAATCATAGAGTTATAATTGAATTTCTCTAATTACTAGAGATGCTGACAATTTTTCATATATTTATTAATCAACTGTACATCTTTTTCTGTAAAGTGTCTGTCCAGTTCCTTGGCCCATTTGTTGATTGGATTCTTTGTATTTTTGGTATAAAGTTTTGTAAGTTATTTAAAAATTTGGGGGATTAGTGCTCTCTCTGAAGTGTGTGTGGAAAAGATTTTCTCCCACTCTGTAGGCTCTCTTTGCATATTGGTGATTGTATCCTTTGCTGAGCAAAAGTTTTTTTAGTTTGAATCCATCCCAAAGGACTTAAAATCAGCATACTACAGTAATGCAACCATATCAATGTTTATAGCAGCTCAATTCGCAATAGGTAGATTGTGAAACCAACCTAGATGCCCTTCAACAGATGAATGGATAAAGAAACTGTGGTATATATACACAATGGAGTATTATTCAGCCCTAAAGAAGAATAATATTATGATGTTTGCAGATTAATGGATGGAATTTGCGAATATCATGCTAAGTGAAATGAACTAAGCCCAAAAAAACCAAAGACTGAATGTTTTCTCTGATAAGTGGATGATGATATATAATGGGGGTGGTGGGGTGGGGAGTAAGAGAAGAATTTAGGAACTTTAGATTGTGTAGAGGGAAAAGAGAGGGAGGAAGGGGTGGGGGTATTAAAGATGGTAGAATGAGATGTCATTACCCTATGTACATGTGTGATTACATGAATGATATGACTCTACATTGTGCACAACCATAGAAACGAAAAGCTGTACCCCATTTGTGTATGATGAAGCAAAATGCAGTTTGTAAAAATAAAACAAAATTTAAAAAAATACATGTGTACAACCAGTGAAACAATAGCTGTACTCCATTTGTGTTCAATAAAAAAAAAAAAAATACAGTTTATCTTAAACTGAACCTGGGATTTGACCAGGTGCAGGTACCGACACAGAGGTTTGTATCAACAGGTTCCTTTCCTTCTATTGGTAGCTGGCACATTTCTGCCTGAAGGTGGTGAAGTGCATTAGGTTATAAAAACTGTGGAGCAGGGAGGGTGGGGTAAGAATCACCAGGCATCAGTGAAGATGACGCGGGTGCTGCAGGGAGTACTGATGGACCTGGAGTGGCCCTGTGTGTCAGCAGGGGCGGAGGTGTAGCAGGTACCATGGGAGGGCTCTGGAGGCCCCCTGTTCTGTGACTTCCTCTCCCCACGCCTGTGTCCACCTGTGTTCCTCCACACCTGTGTCCACCCCACACAGCTCCACCTGGGCTGACAATCCTATCATCAGTTTGTTCTTCTGCTCAAGTTCACCTCAGCTCAACTCCTCCTGGGCCAGGGAATCAGTAAGTGTGATCTTTAGGAATAATAGGCTGAGCTATTTGCCTAATACTAACTAAGGCTGCTCCCTGTCTCCAAAATATTTCCTTAATCCTTTTCACAGATTCTGTAAAGGTTTCCTTTCCCTTCAGTCCCGCTGGAAGTGCTCCACCCTGGAGCTCTCCTTGCCATTCCCTTGCTGCTCATAGCTGATTACATGCTGTGTAATGCTTTGTTTGGGTTTCCCTGCATCTTCCAGAAAGTAAATTCCTTGATTGCAGCATTGTGCCTTAAATAAACATTTTATCACAATATATCATTATTTGTGGTATTGACTAAATTCTTGCTGATTGAGCAGAGGAATAGACAAAATTGACAAAAGGTTTTTACAGTCTTAGTTCTTCTTCCCTTGCCAATAAATATGTTCACCTGAATTCTACCTTAAGCATGGGGAAAGCATTCGCAGACCCTGCTAAACCATGGACAGTACCACACCCTCTACACTATGTTTTATCCCATACATATCTACCCATGATTAGGTTAACTTATAATTAGGCACAGTAAGAGATTAACATAACTAATAATAAAATAGAGAGCAATTTTGACAATCTACTGTAATAAGTTATATATTCTGTTTTATCCAGTTTTTTTTTTTTTTGGTCACTGTGACCAAAGACCTGACAAGAACAATTAGAGGATGAAAAGTTTATTTGGTGGTCATGGTTTCAGAGATCTCAGTCTATAGATACCTATTGCTCTGGGCCCATGACGAGGCAGAATATCAAAGCTGAAGGGCATGGAGGAGGGAAGCAGCTCAGGATCTGACGTGAGGAAGCAGAGAGCTCTGCTCACCAGGAACAAAATGTAAACTCAAAACACACCTTCAACCACCCAGTTAATCCATCAGTGGATTAGTGCATGGATTAGATAAAAGCTCTCATAATATGATCATTTCACCTCAGTTTTAGTCAGCTTTATTTTATTTTATTTATTTTATTTTTTTGCTGCTGTGACTAAAATATCCAACTAGAACATTTAGAGGATAAAATGTTTATTTGGGGCTCATTGTTCCAGAAGTCTTACTCCATAGATGACTGACTCCATTCCTCCGGACCTGAGATAGGACAGAACATCATGGTGGAATAGTGTGGTGGAGTGTGGTGGATCAGGACATGATCATGAAGCAGAGTGGGAGAGCGCTCCTCACCAGGACAAAATATTAACCCCAAAGGCATGCCCCCAAGGACCCACCTCTTCAGCCACACCCACCTGCTCACAGTCCACCACCAAGGTAATCCCTATCAAGGGATTAATGCACCGATTGGGTCAAAACTCTTATAACATAATCATTTCTTCTTTAAACTTTCTTGCATTGTCTCACACATGAGCTTTCAGGGAACACCTCATATCTAAATCATAACATGGTCTCTCTCAAGCTATCTTACTGTACTCTCCCCATTTCATTTAAAGGAAGTGTTTGATGGCTCCTCTTCAGCATATGTGAATTGGCAGCATTACTCTCTTGTGCTCTGGAGTCATTTTTAAGTAAAATATAGATTATTTGAACATAAGCACTGGGATGCTGTGACAGATCTGATAAGCATCAGGACTATTAAGTGATTAACAGGCAGGTAGTGTGTACAGTGTGGATACCCTGGTCCAGGGATGAGTCATTTTCTGGGTTAGATAGAGTAGGAGGACCTGAGATTCCATCAGAGTACTCAGAATGGTGTGCGATTCAAAGCTTGTGAATTGTTTCTTTCTAGAATTTCCCATTTAATATTTTAGGAATGCAGCTGATTTTGAGTAAGCAAAGCTATGGAGTCAAGGTAAGAGGAAGTGATGTATATCTGAACCCTTCCTTACACACTTGCTCTTTTTCCAGAGATGAAAATGTTCTTCCTTGAAGCTAATAATCAGCTTTTGCTACAGATTTCTGCTCTGTGTCTCCCTTTTCTGTAATTTTGAGTCTTTCCATTCTCTATCAGGGACTTGGATTTTTCTCTCAGTACCCCATTTTCTCAACAATCTTGGGCCTTTGAGAACAAACCCAGAGAAAGAAACACAACTAGGCCTTCCTTGACAGCATGTTCCAGAGGTAGACTGGGGTAATCCTGGCCTTAATGAAGAAAGGCGACTTACAGTCCTGTCACCATGGATAAAGAAGAGGGAACAATCTCAAGGTATATTAAACAAGCCTTTTCATTGGCAAGTACCTCTGGTTATTCCACTTTCTTACTATTGCTTTAATTCTGTCCTATTGCTCCTTAGTCTGACCACTTGGCCTTTTTCTTCACATGCTCATTTTTGGGAACTTACCAGTCTGTGGAGTTAGTCTTGCTACTCCTGTTGTTTGCCCTTTGGTCCACTGAGCACTGCCCTCTGTCCCACCATTCTGCTGGACTTCCCATGACTGCCTCCACGTCCTCTCTGTTACTGAGTGACATCTGCAGCATTTCTACTGCTGTCGACTGTTTCTGATCCAAAGAGCTTGAGCATCTTTCTTCATTTCATTGCAGATGGTCTCCCCCACCTTCCACTCTCTCCTTTGTCTCCTGCTTCTCTGGCTGTTCCTTCTCGGTCTCCTGTGGACATGTCTTCCTTCAGTCTCCTTCAATGGCAGGGTTCCTCAGAGATGTGCTCCTGTCCTGGCCACCCTAAGACCCTCCCTGAGGATCTGATCTTTTCTGAGGACTTCATGTCTCTCTTTGGCTGATGATTCTCAGCCCTGATCTCTCCCCACACTGGACCACCTAGGTAAGATCCCTCACAGCTGCTAAGCCATGACAAATCTTGTGCCAACAGAACTCACCTCCAGTCACTTCCTGCTTCTCCTCTTGCACTTCCCAAACTGAGAAATTAAGAAAAAAATGAGCCATCATTATAGGTGTCTTTCTGAATTTTTCTTCTCACCCTGAAATCTGACTTCTTATCAAGCCTTCCTGTCCCATGTGTCCCTGTGTCAAGCTTTCCCCTCTGACCTCACTGCATCCTATTCATTCCAATTTTCATCATTTTCTTCTTAATTATTGCAAGTTTCTAAACCATTTCCCATAGTACATCAGAAAGATTTTTTTTTTTTGTATGCATTGCATTTCTGCCTGAGACAAGAGCCTAGATCTGTAGAAGAATCAAAAGCACTAGGAGTCCTTTAATCCCTGGCCCTGCCTCCTCTCCTAACCTTCCCATCTCTGTGCTCCCGCTGTGCTGAACACTTTACAATCGCCCCAAATTTCTCTGCTTTTGCTTCCTATCCACCCCCTACAGATTTCACTCCCCACAGTCATCTCTTGTCCTGGATAATTCCTATTTATCCTTTAAGACTCCACTCAGGTATTCTGGCTTCTTCAAAATCTTTTCCAAAATCTTTTCTCCATCTGTCTCACCCCAGAGTATCTTAGGGGATGCCGGCATGCGCTGTAGGTTGTTCCTGGGAATGTGGGCTTCTCTCACTCTTCTTACCAAACTGTACTGTAATTGCCTGTTGATTCCTCTTTTGTCTTTACTTACAAAGACTAAGTGCTGTGAGAAAAGTGACTGATTCTTACTTTCAAACATCACACAAGAAATTTTTAATGAATGGATGCAACTCAGCAGAGGCTTGGTGGGTGGTAGGACTAGATTAGGGTCTCTGATCTAATCTAGTCTAGTCTATTTAAAACATCAAATGTTTTAATCTAAATCCCCTTCTAATCATTGTGCACATGCAAAGATCACTCTACTTAATGTGGCTACATTTTTCAGTGTTCCATTCATCTTAACATTATATAATATTGATCCACAGGCTTCATAATTATTTAAGTGGAGAGAGGATATTCCCCTAAATCTCTGTGTCCTAATTTATTTGCATCTCCCTTTATTGATGGCCACATTAGTTGTAACCACCCTTTTTTTTTTTATAAAGAAAATGATTTTGCAATTCTTACATAGCGTTTTCCTCATTCACTCTCAATTTGATGCTGAGTAGAAAACATGATCTTGCACAAGGAGGGTTCACTATCTTTCTGCTTGAACAGACAGGAGGATGTCATGCTCAAACATACTCTTTTCTTTATTATATAAGTTTTCCTGTAATATTTGCTTATTAGAATTATATAGGCAAATATCATGCCCCAAACAAGAAATTAATGCATATCATCTTGGTTCAATTATTAAGGTTAAACTTTGATAACCTATTTTGTTGAAGTCTGCGCCAGGTTTCATCTTGGAAGAAACTGATATGCTTCTAAACCCACAATCTAAGCAAATACCTGTAATGGAGCATCCATACTCTGGATATTTCCCCATTGAAACAGCTGCTAATGGATGGACACTGGCTGAGGTGAGCGGGCAGCTGTTCTGCCTCAGTGCAGAGGTAAGGTCCAGAGAACCGGGAGAGCATGGTCCCCAGCATTTTGAACACAGCAAATGCTGAAGACATTTCCTTGATATTTTTTACAGGATCTATTACCAATATTTCATCTTTCTGGTCATTCATCTTTCAATAATCTCCAGTATTTTGACACCTTTCTTAAAAACAGGGCACCCAAAACTCTTTATTCTAGATGTTGTCTGGTTAGCATTGGGAAGTGAACTTAGGATTTTCCTAATTCTGACAAACATACCATATAGCCAAAGCTTGCATTTTTTAATTTCTTTTTAGTAACTTCATCATTTTTCAAAATATACCATATAGCCAAAGCTTGCATTTTTGGGGGGAACTTCATCATTTTTCAAAAATGTGATTGAACAATCATTTATGATAATGTTAACTCTGTCCTTTTCAGGCCATTTGGTTATTAAATTTTGTTAAGAGTTTCAAATAGTCTAGTTAAGGGTGGGAGTTTCAGGCCCTGTAGGAAGGGCAGGTGTCATGATAGGATAGTAGGGGACTTCCTTTGAGCTAGCCAGGATGGCACCCCTCTCAACTTGCTCCATGTGCTTCATTTATTCAGCCCAGGCATGTGGCCAACCTTGATTAGCACAACTTGACCTCATGTTGGTCCTGCTATTCTTTGTTGGAGAAAAATCTCATAGCCCTGTAGCAATTATGTGCCCAGTTGACAATGAAATTTTTATTACACATTTGCAGTTATCCTTTAATTAATTCTGGTATTATTGAGCTTATGTTAAGTATTCAAAATTTTGGGAAACATAAAGAAGTATTTAACATTTTTTTAAATTATAAGACTACCTGTCATAAAATACTAGATTAAAAGCTAATACCAAGATGTCTTTCATGGGAGGGGCTAGCTAAACTTCAGTATCATGGCAAACATTTCTATGCATCATCAATATTTGTCATATCCCTGTCTTTCCTGGTTGTTTAAAGGATTCTATGTAGGGAATCAAAACTTAATAGCTACAGGTGTTCTTGCAAACAAGACACCTTGTAGTCCTTGGTGGAATCTGCCTGCAAACAGGATTTTCTACCAAGAGAGAAATCAGGAGTTTTAACTACAGGTGCTCATACAAACTAGGGACTTTGTACAAGTCCTTGGTGGGAATTGCCTGCAAACAGGATTTTCTGCCAAGAGGTCAGAAACAGATAGAGAGAACATTGCTTGCAAACAAGAATGTTTCTCTGGCCCTGAGAAAGGACAGAGCTCAAAATGTTTGAGTCTAGGTTAGATTAAGATGTAGTTCAAGGAGTGGTTATCTGGCTGTTGCGCATTGGTCCTAGCTGTTGCTGTTGGGGATTTGCTTGCTTTACCTGGAAATTCATTGCTGTTGGCTTTTTGCCTTCTTTGTCTGTAGGGGTATAAAAGGCTAAAATCATATGTAATAGGGGAATGATAGAAGGATGAATAATAATGCGGGAGAAGGACGAAACATAATGGAGAATAAAAGATGATTGCATGATGACCTGTGTGGGAGATCTCCTTCCCTCTATCCCTCTCCTCCCTTCCCTAATTTTCCTACAATTATATTCCCATGTCTCTCAAAGTTAGGCAAGACCAAGCATCTTCTCTGGGTTAAAAAAATTGTGCAAAGACTCAATTTTAGAAAATACTGTTTAAGAGTAGCATGATTCTCAAGGTTTTACCCTTGCTTTAGGAAAATGTGGATGCTTCTTTTGGAGCTGGAGTTTATGCAAAGAGAGGTTTTTGAATGACTACTACGGGCAGAACCCCAATATGATCAGGGCTGAACAAATAGCCTGCATGAGAGTCATAGTAAATGATCATTAAATATATTTGGGCAAAATCTTGAATGAATTTCCTTGAGGAAATGATATAGTTTCTTCGTGTAAAGAGAGTATTAGAGTCTTAGCCCAGATATTTGCAGAATCTATGTTTATATTCTGTGGGGTTAATTGTCCACTATTTATTTCATAGTTTTTTTCTGTGCTTTCTCTATCAAATATTAGCAGAGGTCTGAAACAATTGTGATTTTTTCCATGAGAATATAAATTCTCAGTGTTCACCATCTTCTTACTTATATCCCTGAAGGAAATGGACGTAAATTGATCCAATTTTTCTTTTATTTTCTTAAAATGTCATTTAAAGTTACTTTTGAGGATAAAAGTGGTCTTTCCCTTCTATAATATGTATTGACCTCTCATGAGCTTTATATGATGCTTCAAGAACTTTTTATTTTGCCCAAAAAGTATATTTTAATACATTCTGAATCAGATCCGTAAAGGTGCGTTTTTTTTTTTTTGTCAAAAAAACAAAAAAAAACAAACAAAAAAATCACAGAATCTGAGAGAGGAAAGAGAACCTGGATATTGTGCACTTCATTCCTTCTTTGTGCAGGGAAAGAGAAATTAAAAATCAGCCAAAGTCCATGAAAGTGACTGAAACATGCTGTTTTCGAGCATAGAATACCATCTCCCTATTAAATGGAAGGCCTCACAGATGTGTGAAGAGAAATCTTTTAGAAAGTTAAAATGACACCTTCCATTTCAGATTTTAAACAGCAGTGATGAGGAATACTTCCATTGCCACTTACAAATCTATCACCTTGAGAAATGAAGTGAGGACAGCTTCTGTGGTCTCGTTAATGATATCTTGATCAAAGCACAACTTTTATCAGACGGATAAATGATTTAAAAATGATTAACATGGGCTCTGCAGCCAGAAGTGAAAAACAGAGAGCATCCTTTCTCCCTTGAGTTTTCTGCTGTGTTCCTGAATGGAAGCGAGGGTGGTGCTTCACTCTGATTCTGTTAGCGTCAGCTAATTCGGTGTCATTAATTCCACCTGTGGCTGGCATCTAGTTCTCCCTGGGACCACCCCAGTCAGAGGTGTGGTCCAAAGAAAAGTTTCTAGTCAGAAATATCAGACTTTGTATCTCAAAGAAGGCCAGGCTGTCAGTAATTATTTGTTGAAATGATTTTGGAACTCATCTTTAGAACCTGTCATATGGAAATGCAATGGTCTATTGAGTGTAAATCTACTTGCAAAGTTACAGGCTATGGGTGGAAAAAAAATTGTACTTCCAGAAAGTGTGTAATATAGAGGGAAGCAGATTTTTGTACCCTGAAGGGAAGGCACAATGGAATAGAAGCAAGAGTGGCAGTTGAAGACATTTATTGTTATATTGCATAAATTAGCTTAATTCTGCAATTAGTAGTTGAGTGGGTGATCTTTTCTTTTTCTTTTAATTTGATAGACAGGTTTGTTCTTGAGTGTAGCTGAGTAAGCATTATTTGCAAATTGGATTAAAAGATAGTTAAACTTTTCTTTCCTTTTTCATTAGTGCAAGGAAAATCTTTTTTCTGAATCCCAAGAACTGTATTGTTTGGGACTATAAAGATCACATTGATCAACTAATCAACAACTATTGGCTCATCTTCCATATTTGCATTGGAAATCATTTTTTTTTCATCAATTTACCATGTGAATTAAAATGAGATAGGAATAGCCAGGCAGACCCAGTTTTCTGTTACGTTAGTAGGAAAATACTTAGTGCTGTGCATCTTCTACCATTGATTCCTCTAGCATCTTTGATACAACATTGTCAAGAACCTTATATGAGATTACTTGAAGGATAAGCATCTCTACAGTTAACTTGAAAACAGGGAAGAAAACAAAGCCTGAAGGTTTCTGAAAAATGTGTCTGAAAAGACCTTCAATAGCAAGGAATTCTTTCTTAATTTTGTATCAAAATCTCAGAATTTCACAACTAGACCGGTTCTATGCAAAAAGACATGTCACTCAAATGTCACTGCACACGCTTACTGCTGACATATGGAAGTGGTGGATAGCAATTCCTAGGTTTGTGCTAGGCAGTGGCAGGTTCTGGAAAGAGCCACATCGGACCTGACGTGGGTCATTGAGCCCACCGTTATCTGTAGGATTGGAGGCTCTTTATCAATGTCTTTTTCCATGTTTAGACACACCACAAAACTGCTCTAGGAAACACCTCTACAAAATTTTTCAGAGAATTGTAGTGACACTAAAAGCTGTTCCAGCTCTGTTTAAAAAATAGTTCTACATTATCTCATGCTGCATCTTTTTTTTTTTTTTAATTTTGTAGTTGTACGCAGACAGCATGCCTTTATTTTGTTTATTTTTATGTGGTACGAAGGATCAAACCCAGTACCTCACACATGCTAGGCAAGTTCTCTGCCACTGAGCCACAGCCCTGGCCCATACTGTATCTTTTATACTACTCATTTTTAATAGAAAAAATGTTTTTATGGCCAAAGTGAAGAGTTGAATGTATGCCATCATCATTTTGGATATTCTCGATAAATACAAATAAATATATGTGAGACACAATGAATAATTTCAGAATCTTTAGGGAAAATTTGTTGGTGGGGAGACTCTTCGGTATGTATGGGTCTAATGAAATATAATTCATTTATTTTTTAAATAATCAGATGATAAAATGAATTAAGGAATATTTATGCTATAAAAATTTTTTAAATTATATGTGTTCATCTTTCCATGCTCTTTTAAGCTTTAGGTGGTTTAAATGGTTTATTACATAAATTTATTTAAAATATATAAATATATAGATGTTTATATACAAACGTGAAGACACATGTATGCATGTACACATATATGTACACATGTATTTATGTCTTTATATAATTAGTTCTATGTATGTGTATGTATATATAAAACATAACTATATCTCTACACATAATTAGAAGTGGTTTTTTCCCTCACTCTTACTATCTCTCAGTAAGAAACATCAACAGTACTTCTTTGTACCCTTGGCATTTTATGAATTCTTTAAACATAATGCGCTTTTCGGCTTTGCTGTGGAAGTTGCCTTCATGCTACTTACATCTCTCACATCCAGTCAGCAGGGATCACGCCCAAATGCGCTGACAACCCAACCACTTGGCAAAGCAGGGCAGCTTCTGCAGCATTTTGCAAGCAAGGTTTTAGTACTAAAATATCAACTACTTCCTGGTTCAGTGATCTGTCGTCATCTACCCTTTCCACTCTGTATTTTTACGTAGTGTTTTCTATTTCTAGTACTAAGTGGATTCAGCTTTTCCCTAGTATTCCTTTATGAAAAAAAGAGGCAAGAGAAATATGTGTTTTGGCATTATTGTCTGCCTTAGGTAGTAAGTGGCTCATCCTGCAGTTGAGACACGTCACGCAGCTCTGCTTGGTAAACAGGATCACTCCTAGGTACAGAGCATGCTCTTTAATAAGACAAAGCAATCATCTTTGATCCACTCTTCAAAAAGCCCATTATGCCTTCCTGTGCATTTTTTGTCTTTTGGTGGCCACCATGTTCTATAAGATCATGTCACCAGGTTTTAACAGAGACTGTGGTCAGGGCAGCAAAATCCTCTTCTGAAGAATAATGATTTCCTTATTTGAATACATTTAAACAGGCTCATAGGATAGGCGTCTTGTCCTGTGCCTGAAATCAGTACAATAATCTTACAGTATGTAATTTAACTTTTTTCTAAGATATTTTACATTTTTAGACATGTGACATTGTGTATGTGTACCTTTAAAAAGCATCTACTGAGATAAGAAATTGAGTAATTAACCATAAATGTAATATGAATAGAAGTTATCCTGTGGAACCAGGATAACTGGATCCTTGGACTGGCTCTGCCACTTACAGTTGTGTGACTTTACTTATGCCCATTCACTCTGACACACCAGGATGCCAACTTCCCTCCTATTAAAAATTGAATTTGTCTCCTCTTGCCAACTACCGGACCACTGTATTATCTAGCCCAGAAGATGCCAAATGTGATATGTGGATCCCCAGGGATGCTTAGCACCCTTTAAGGGGGACTTCAAGGTAAAATCTATTTTCATAATAGCATGGAGATTTCATGTCCTCTTCATTGATGATACAAAAGCAATGGAGTGTCAAATGGAAGGACCTTGGGATGAGTCAAGCAGTGGCTTCAAACAGTCCTAGCAGTCATGGATTCTTTGATCACACGTTAATAGTACATTTTTTAAAATGCCAATTTCAGTTTTGAATATCTTTGATAGAGCATTTAAAATTATTGGTTTTTACTAAATCTTCACTCTTGACTTCAATGTTTTAATAATATCCTGGCGATGATGTCGGACTGTTTCTCAAGGAAAATACTTTAGTGCTGGCTTGAATTGTGAGTCGACCTAGTTGGTTTTTCATTTGACCTGAAGGAATGATGGGCAGGCATACTGTGGTCATCAGACCTGGATGCTTGGCAAAGATGGTTATCAAAAATGAATTATATGAGCCTTTTAACGAAAACAGAGGACACTGTTTTTAGCTACTGATAAAACTGGAGTCTTCAAATGAGAACAAGTGTCCTCACCACTGTGAGTTTGCCAGCTTCACAACATAGGAAGACTTTACTAGTGTAATGGGGATAATATTAATGAATGAATTGGGTTTTTTGATAATCTGTAATATAAATATCTGTTTAGTATCTCTACAACTAATATAAAAAACTACACCAATAGATTGATTTTTACTGCACTAATTTTTACACACTAATTGATTTTTACTGCAGTGTCAAAGAAATTATCTTAAACAAAATAAATAATTCTGACAACTATTAAAATATCCCATTCTTTACTACATATACCTCCATTTGAGGCTGGATTTTATATATGTGTATATATACATATATACATACATATATACATATATACATATATATATATACATATACATGTATATGTGTGTATATATATACATATAAATACACACACACATATATACACATATATCATATACACATAAATATATATGGTATATAAGTATGTATAAAGTATGTAAATTTATATATTTATAAATATATAAAGATATATACATAAACAAAATTATAAAATTTATATACTTTAGCCAAATCAATGTATCACTATGGATTGGAATGCACGATCATATATAAAACCCCAACTGCCTTCTATTAAGCCAGACAAAAAAGGGACTTGCAAAAGGCAAAACCCTCATTCTTTTCACTTTATTATTTTGCTTTGGAAAAATATATTTATTTGTCCACAAACATTTTTATGGCATCGTCACTGCTACTTGTAAAAGATTTCAAAAAACCTTTCAAAACATTTTTCAGTTTTAATTTCAATGGTCAATAAAATCCATACAAATATATGCTCTGGTATCTTCAATAATTTTTAAGAGTTAGGGGTTCCAGGGTCCATACGTTTGAGAACTGCTGATCCAGCCCATCCTGGCAAGTTCGCTTTCTCTCTGATCTTCCAGGATGGACTCCTAGAGTCCTTGGGCGTCATCTCATGATGACCCTTGCTACCAGGATGAAGATCATTTCCCTGCGCTCCCTGAAGGTCTGAGGTTCTGACTTGGTGTTGCCTCTGGGATGCTTCACTGTACCAGAACCCACTATCTGTATATAAAGGAAGGCCTCTTCTCTCATCCTCCGGGGTTTGGAGCTTGCCTATACTCTGCAGCCACACTGCAGAAACCCTGCAACTCAGCCGGATTTGTGTGGAAACCACCCAGGCTTCTATCTGGACTGCTCTTCTCAGACAGGAGCATATGGAACTGAACTGGAGCTATTCTAGAATTTAGACTTGTGTCTCTGGAGCTGACCTCAAATAAAACCCAAACTGATCAAATATAATACAACAAATTTTCAGGTCAAGCAAGTGGTGCTGACTCCTCTTCAGTGGTTTATCAGACAAACCCAGCCTGGATGCCTTGATGCGATAACCCTTTCACTGAGTGAATGTTAAGGCACAGAGAAAACAAGTTTTGCTTTTTCTGCCACTAACCTTTGAAGCTTGGACTGGAATAGAGATGTCCTAATTTGCCCTTGGATGATCTCTCAGGTTTGCCTCAGAGTTTTGTACAATTCACTGAGATACTAAAGAGCCAACTGCAGAGAACAGTCTCATTCCTGTGATTAAAATGTCCATACCAGAGTAATAACCAATCACAGGTGGGAATTCATGCTTCTTTCTGCTTGGTTCCAGCTTGGACGTGCCCCACATTCAGATTCCTCCTTTCCTCCTCCCTCTCTGGCATCAAGCTCTCTCTTGACCTGTGTTGCCCAGGTGAATCAGGTATTAATCAAGATTGACCTGTCAGTGGCAGAACTCTGCAGGTGGTTACAGTGTGGAAATACTTCTCTAAGTTGGTAACTTAGTTACCCTAAGTTCCCTTGTCAAGGAGCCTCGCTGGCTCCCCTTTCCTCTTCCTTTGTGGTTCTCACGTTTCCATTATCCAGCAATTAAGGGGTGATTTCTAGCACCAGAGGGATCCAGCCTTCCTCAGTGTCAGCAGAGTAGCAGTTGCTAAATACGTTGAGTCCCAGCACAAAACCAAGCCCCTCCCCAACTTCCAGGGACATGGGCAAAGTCCTTTGGTGGTCCCTGGCAGTCTTCTTGGCTGGCTGCCTTCACAATTTATGCCTCATGGACAGCCAACTCCGCAAACTGATGTCTTCACTCTCCTCAGAGACGACAGGTGGGCTCACCTGTGCAGTCAGAACTGTGCTGAGCCACACCTCATTAAGCAATCCATGGGGAGTCCAGCAGTTTGATTTTTAAAAGAGGGGATACTTGGCAACTTACTTTTTGTTCTCTGCTTTGGGAGTTAATCAATAAAAATCTCAATTTTAGCAATCAGGCACATTCTATATTCGTATGAACACGAATCTATCAAGATTATTCATATTGTTAATAACTGTGTTTTTGGTTGGAAACAAATATTAGCTTGTACTATATAGGACTAATACAAAAATGTAGAGGGGGAGTTTTGAGGGGTCAGGGAAATTACTGCATGACTCGAGGACAACCTGGCAACAACTTAGAAATAATTTTGGAGTCTATGTAGATGTCTGCTTCCATGATGAGTTTATACATACTCATATTCATGGATACACACACACATATATATTTATTCATGTGTTCATGTACATGTTCGTGGAATACTTGGCAATCATCTATTTGGCATATAAAGAATTGGTGGTGGTAGTAGAATATAGGAAGATTTATGAAAACTCAACAGAAGGGAAAAATATTAGAAATAGAGCAAACATACACGTCAATATTTTATGTATAAAAATAAAATATTGCTTTGCTTAATTGGTTCAATGGCATTATTCAGAGCCATCGAAATTTTCAGTATTCAAAACTTTCTTCCCTCAGTCTTCCTTCTCCTCCTCTGTCATCTTCTTACAGCATCAGGCACTAATTTGAATTCACCTATTTAAACTAAAACCTTATTACACTAAGCAAGAGAAGAAAAATGAGTCTTATTATGCTTATTAGAGAGTGCCAAATGCCTGCCTGATCAGCACAAAGGGACGAACGGAGAAGGCAATAATTGTTATCTTAATGCATTTTGAAGTATTAATAGGTCAAAGATTAAGACAGGGAGATAATTTAGAACTTAGGACCTATTAGGCTTGCTAATGTGTCTCAAATGAGTTCAAGAGGAATGTGATGCTCTGTGAAAATATTTATGTGTCTTTACTGTGGTCCTTGGGTGACTGTGGCATGGTCTTCGTGATTTAGTGTCTCTACCCGATGACAGAGGCATTCCAACTTGCCCTCTGATGGGTGCTGTGGATGTCATGTCCCACAGATTTCCACTGCTCAGGGGAATGAAGAACTACCTTTAGACTTCCCTAAATCACTCAGCTACTCATGAATTTTGGTTATTTTAGACAGACACTGCTAAATTCATTTATGTTGGTGCATTATAATTGCACATAATAGTGTGTTGTGTGCACATCAATGCGTGTGTGTCTCAAATATTTGTGGTAACTTTGGAAACATTTTGAATATGAAACTAATGGATTGGAAATCAAGAAATGATGGCAGGCTTATTCAAATATATTAAGGATGCACCACAAGACAGGCATTAAAAAAGGATCCAAATTCCACTTTCCTCCTTACATTTGTATATATAAGTAATCCTAGAATAGGAATGGTAGAGGTGAAGAAATCATTTGAGAAGAACATTAACTTAAAGAAAGATTATTGATGTTTAACTAGAAATTATAAATTCACTTAGATGTTCATAATATATTTTTAGACCCAGGATGGCAAATGATCTCAACTATGCCCATAATTTCACAATCATAATTTCACTTCTCCTTCAATACTCTAAAGAAATATGGATGAAAATTGAGAATTCTGATTGTATTCAAGAGAGGATATTTCAGAATAGAAACCAAATAAGCTTCTTGACAATATTACACAGCTTCATAAAGGAATTGTCTTGAATTTTAGAAGCAAATCCATGCTTCGTCTGTTATGGGCTTTCCAGTTTTGCCTCTTAAGAAGCAGAACATCTTGAGATGTATGTAGTTCTAAAACTACTTCAGAGATCAGACGTGCCAGCCCAGAGATTCTCGAACAACAGGTGGAGCAAGGGCAGGAAGCAGGAGACCGGGAAGCAGGCTTCCCCCAGGTGCTATGGGTACAGCAAGGAGGGTGTTGGCTGGTGGAGTGTCCTCACCCTCCCTGTGTGGTCCTTTGGTGATGTTAGTAACCACACGCAGTCCCCATCACTCGTCCCTTCCTAGAAGGAACACATCAGGAGTCCCTGTCTTACTCTTAAGCATCTAATTTCTGCCTTATGGATGAGATAAGGCAATTCTTTTGGACCTTTTCATATTTTATTGCATTTCTAGCTTTGATTATATATCCTTAAATATAGAGAAGAACATGTGGGTGGAATGTGAGGAGAATCAGGAGCAGCAGAATTGTTAACTGTTGCCATGAATAGCATCAGAGTAAAAGGAGGTGAGGGAATGGGTCTTAAATAAATGCATCGAAGTCTCTTGTCAATCAAACAATTTGCAAGTGCTGAGGATTCTTGTCAGGGAGGCATGTCACCCACCCCATCCATGTCCTTCTAATGATTCCAGAGTTGGGTTCTCAGTCTCGAGCTTAACCTCGTGCTCTTACGCTTTCCTCAGCCCTGCCGTTCACTTTACCTCCCCAGATGCTTCCTTTGCCTCTCTCTTCTTACACTTCTTTCCCTTCTCAGGGTGGTTGTTTCTGTTTTTCTAGTAGACTCCCAGCTAGTCCCTCCTACCCTTCAACTGAGCACCTAAATTTAGATATGAAACAAATTCCATCCTTCCACTTCCTCAAATAATCCTTCCATGTCTACAACTTAACTAACATTTTCTGTCTTCATTCTCTCTTTTCTTGTCTTTAAACCATTTTCCACCCAGCATTTCCCTCCCCAAAGAAATGTAATGTAGAGAGTGCTAACCTTCAGGAATTGATCTCATTTGCTTCCAATGTTCTTATGGCCTACCAGGAAGTTTTTGGTGACAAATATGAAGCCCATCTTGCTAAATATATTGTATAATTTAGTGTCCACCATTAACTCAAAATTGGTATAAGGCTAAACATAGACCTACCCCACATTTGTGCCTCTAGATAATCACTCAATAACCTGACAATGGATGCCCACACAAACGCTTGCACATGAACAATTCTATTCATGGTCACTAAACCCCCGGGAGGAAGGAAGGACCAACACCTCCTGTGAAAGGTGAATGGGGAAACAAATTGTGGTTCATCTATATGGGGGGGGTGCTATTCAGCAATAAAAATAAATGCACTATCAAGCCATGTAAAGATGTGAATGAGTCTTAACTGAGTATTGATAAGTGAAAGAAATCAATATTAAATGTAAGTTCCATACTTCGTGAATTCTTTTATATTGCAATCTGAAAAGAAAGAAAAAATGAAAAAACAGAAATGAACTATAGAATGAGAAGTCAAATCAGCAGTTACCAGGAGTGGGAGTAGTGATGGTTTAATTAGGTGAACCACAGGGTATTTTTTAAGGCTATAAAACTATTTTGAAGAAGTCTATAGTGGAGGATTCGTGATACCATTCATTGGACAAATCCCATGGAATTTTATAGCACAAAGAGTAAATACAGGAAATTAAAAAAAAATCGGTAAGAAGTTCTTTCCAGGATGCAATGCAGATTGTGCAAAAGAATCTCTAAATGAAATAACCTCATAAAGGGATGGATAAAGAGGTGCTGATTTAAATAGGTTGGAGATTACTGAAAATTATTAAGACCTTTGACCTAAGACCTTAGACTTAAATTATGCATAAGCATATACTCTAATTAAGAAAGATATTTCTCAGAGATGTGTGACTTCTGAGGTCTCTGTATGTTTCTTGAGATTAAACTAATAAATAAATGGATTGATAGTGATGTCAGGGAACTGGGTTTTTCACTGTCAGAAGGGGGTGTAATATGTTAAATTAAATAAACAAGAGGCTATTGGCCTGAGGCTGTCTCTGAATTTGCAGTTCCTGTGTAACAAACTGCAACCTAATTCAGGAATATATCTTTTATAACAGCCAGGTGTCAGCCAATCGCAGGCAGACAACTGATCAGACCACATCCAAATAAGGCAAGCGACTAGCTGCAATCGACCATGCTATTTCTGTGCATATGTGTGTGGTTAGCCTATAAATTCTCACTGCCTGAGCTCTCTGAACCTCTTTCAGTTTAGAATGTGACCCAATTCATGAATCATTCTTTGCTCAGATAAACTCTGTTAAATTTAATTTGTCTAATGCTTTTATTCTAATGCACACAAGAAAGGGGAGAGAGCTAAAATAAACCATGTGGACCTGGATTAAGGTGGAGATATAATGTTCAGCTAGTGATGGATATATGGAGAAATAATTATGAATAATGCATATGCATGGATTGGTATACACACAAGTGTTTCCCGTCTCTGTCCATTGGGGAGGCCTGGGAGAAACGGTATTCTAATAGTAACGAGGACAGCCAGCACCCAGAGAAGGGTGTTTGGTTTTTCCCAGATTGTGCCACATTCTTCTGCTTTGCCTTTTTAAAAAAAAATTTAATTTGTTCTAATCAGACATTCATGACATTAGAATGCATTTATGCATTTTGATGCACTATACATAAATGGAGTATAATTTCTCATTTTTCTGATTGTCCATGTTGTGAGATCATATTGGTCAGGCAGACATATATGTACATGAGGCAATAATGTCTGTCTACTTTGTCTTTTTAAAGTAATATGTAAAAATTGCACATATTTATGGGATATTGTGTGCTATTTAAATGCATGTACACAACATGTACTGATCAAATCAAGTAATTAGTGCTTCTAACTCCCTGTCTTTTCACTATGTTTGAAGTTCCTTTTCCATCCTTTTCTAGTTGTTCATGAAATATGTAACAGGCCATTATGGTCATGTCACTGGTGCAGAACACCAGAGCTTATTCCTTCCATCTCCCTGTGTTTTAGTTTTAGAACTTATTATTGATCCCTTTTCCACCCAACTAACCTTCCCAGAACCTGGTAGTCATGATTTTAAGTTCAGAGGGACTTTTTTTTTCTTTTCGCTTCCACACATAAGACAGAACATGTGGTATTTGTCTTTCAGAGTCTGGCTTATTTCACTTACCATCCTGCAGTTCCCAGGCAGTAGCTTTGAATACCATTCTCCAACAAAAGGAATCAGGGCTCTTTGTAAAAGTGGTGATTCCAGGGCTGACCTTGAAACACATGGGATGAACCTAGGGCATTCTCTGGTACCAGAAATTAAGGAAGTGCTGAAAAATGTTGGGGTGTCAAAGAGATGTGGGAAGGAAGTAAAACAGCTTCCGATTGCAAAAACTTATAATACTACTTTAAATAATGAGTTATTGGAGTATAATTCAAAGTATAAATAAACATCTGGGAGTCCATAGTGATCCAAAGAAATAGCTGAATAAGCAAAGAAATAGGAACAAAGGACACATCTTCTATAAGATAATTCCAAATAATCTATGTAGATACTTTCTCCTCCAGGTGGTAGAGTGTAACTGTGCCTCTTTTGTGTATGGGGAGGGAATAGTTCTTAATGACTTGCTTCCAAAGAGGACAGAATGCAAAAGGCAGGATGAAGAAACTGCAGTGGATGAATGTGGCAGTTGTGACCTTATCCAGATAACAAAGGTTCATGGCACTGCTGAGAGGTCATTATGTTAATATGTATCCTTGATAGGCTGTGGTGAGCATAGCATTCACCTGTGTGATTTTCTCCCTCAAAACCCTTAACTTCAGTGTTGCCATGAGAAAAACCTCAGCCAAACGCAAATTGGAGGAGACTATACAAAATGCCAAACAGTAAACCTCAAAACTGTCAAGCTCATGAAAAAGTAAAGTTTAAGAAAATGTCACAACTAAGAGGAGCCTTAGGAATCATGATGACTAAACGTAGTGTGAGATCCCGAAGGGATTTCTGGCATGAAGAAGAACGTTAGGGGAAAACCAAGAAATCTGATAAAGCTAGATTTTAGTTCATAATTATATGTCACAGATAGAGATAATGATATTTTCTCAGAAAGCAGGACTTAAGTGGGTAACAGCCCCAAACTGTGAAGGACCCTTTCTGAATGCCTCCTGGATGCCTGGGGACTCATAGCAGTGGGGAGTCACCTGGATGGGAGGAGGAGGATGGAGGAACTGAAGTGGAGCTCTCTCATGGGAAGCAGTACAGACTGGTATAGGTGCGTGCATGCTGTAAAATCATTTTGAGAATGAGTCAGCTTCAAGAATGCAAAACTGTTGCATGATGCAGACAATCTTCATTTGTGAGTGATTATGGGATAGCCATACAACTATTTATGGTTCTTTGGAATCTATTTTTTCATTATTTGGAATGCTGGGGAAACTAGTATCTCTATAACTGACAATTAATCTGGGAAGTTTAGGTGAAGGGAATGGGCTTTAAAAGTGGGTTTTGAAGATGAGACAGTATATGGATTGTGGGATTGAGTTATATGGAATCCTTGTCAAGGAGAATTAGGTAATGATAAACTGGAGAAAATAAACTGGCTTAGCTAAAATGGGTCAAACAAGTCTGGATCTGACACTGGGGGTCATCTGTAGATTGGGGGGTAAAAAATGGCCAATGATGGGGCTTTGATGTTTTAATATTAAGTTTAGGAGTTTAATGATTAGAAAAACTTGAAGTGTTTTCCCCCCTGGGGAATAACTGTCTAAGTGACTCCCCTCTGATTTTCACCATTCCATGAGGCACTTTAACTTGGTACTAAGTGGCTGTTCTATAGTCAGCACTGGTCAATCTCCTTTGATGAATCTGTTAGGAGGTGGGAGATGCCACACCACATTTAGCCAGAGGGTTAGGTGACACTAGCTAAGTCACTGGTCAACTACGGTGACGGAAGAGTATTCTGGAGAGATAATAAACATCTCTATAATCTCACAATCAACATAAACAATATCTCACTTCAAATGGAATTGACGAAGGATTCTGACTAACTGACTGGCTTTTGTCATTTTGGATGGCCACCTCCAAGATGGCACCAGTGATGCCTCTCTGTAGTCAGATAAGTGTATGTTGTGCCTAATGGCCACCTTCTAACAAATAAAATACAGCAGAAGGGATGGGGCATCACTTTGGAGACTGGGTTACAGACTGACTTTCACTTGCCTTCCTCTGTCTCTTTCCCTTCTGCTCTCATACCCTTTGGCTCGGGAGGAGTCAGGCTGCTGTGCTGTGAGTGGTCTTACAGAGAAGCTTATTAAGAACTGAGCCAGGACCTGCCAAAAGCTGTGTGCACTGTCTTGGAAGTCCATCTTCTCCTAACCATGCCCTGACACGGCTACACCCATGCCTGACACCTTGGTAGGGTTTGTGATGTCCTCACCCAGAGGACCCAGCTAAGCCATGCCAGGAGACCTGATCCAGAGAAACTGGGGGATAATAAATGTTTGCTGCTTTAAACTGCTAAACTTCAGAGTAATTAGTTATGCATATTTACATAGCCAATCCAGTTATAAACATTTTATATTATATTAAAATCAAGTCATTAAATGAACTTTCACTTTTCAATAGGGATAATGTTGCATGCAATTCTGTGAAAACTCCTTTGTCCTGGTTGAATACATGCTAACATGTAGAACACAGTTTTGAAACTAGACGTGAAAAATGCTATTTCTTTTGCCATTTCAGAATAACAAACAGCAAATGCAATATTTCAAAGAAAATTCCATAACAGATCCTATATAGGTGTAAGCCATTCTACTGCATTTTCATTTGAACCCCCCCCCCCCAAATTAGCACACTTGTCAATCATTAGTAGGAAAAAAATTATGTTAAACGTTATAGGACAAAAATAAATGGTTGCTCTTGTCCTCTGACTCCTTGTAGGTTTGTCTGCATTTTAACTACAAGGCTGCTTTCACATGTTTTCGCTAATGGAATGGAACAGTGATGGTTTTAGATAAAGAAATAAAAGACCACTATTAAGGCTCAGCAGGGAAAATAAAAATCAAGTACAATCTAGTTTCCAACTGGCATTTGCCTGTTTTCTCGGTCATATTGTGTTCAAAACTGTCCCCTCCACTGGGTGGTTCTTTTCTATACAAATGTGGCCCATTTGCTATACAGACATTATCTTATTTATTCCCGTCGCTAATGTTCCCCATATGCATGATCAAACTTCACACCTTCTCACACTGGCTTCGCCTCTTTTGGCATGTGCTCTGTTTGCTGCCATATGTAACTACACTTGCAAGACTTCCAAACCCAATTTAAAGTTTGAAATGTATCCTTCCCTGCACTTTGTATTTTTATACCTTTGGAACTTGGCAAAGGTTTTCTCCATCAAAATCTGACTGATCTTCTTCTTCTTCTTCTTTTTTTTTTTCTTTAGCTAGTTAATTTCCCAAAAGCTTTGCCTTTTACTTTTCACATATTTGATCCAACTCTGAGTTCAGAGAAGGCAAAAATGTAGCAGTTTATCTGAAAAAGTCTTTGTAGTACTGTGAGGGAAGTCTAATAGACAGGTGGTGACTTCCTGGGTAACTGGATTAGATTGGAAAGTTCCCATTTAAGCTTTTCATCTTGACTGTTTTGTGTGTCACCTCCCTGGGCTCCAGAAAGATACTGTAGCAAGAGACCATTTAGTACCACTGGAGTGAGGATTTGTCACATGTGAGCTCTGATTTAATTTGTAATTCATAAACTACTTGAAGAGATTGCCTAAAACTAAAATCGTGCTTGCTAATTTAGTTGGTGGCTCTCTGAATACAAGCAAACTATCCTACGACCATTTACATTGGCATTGTTTATTTACCATGCCACAGGTTAGGAAAATTGCTTATTCCAGATCTGCCCCAGCCCCAGCCCCATGTACCTTCTCTGTCTTCTAAGATCTAGGTCAAGTTCCACTCCCTTCACAAATCCCTCACTGATTACACCCACATGAAGCTCAACTTCTCCAGTCTCGTGAAGTATTGTCTTTCTCATTTTAGCTCTTAATTACATACTCCTATGCAGCCTGGAACACTCTTCCTCTTCTCCTTTGCCTGACAAACACATGCCTGTAATTTAGGGCTCCTGGTAAGCATCACCTCCTCCTTGAAGTCACCCCTGGCTGCTCCCATCTTCTACCTAGTGTGCCTACCAAGAGACGAGGTGCTCCTGGAGCCAGCTCCACACCACCAGCTGTGCCTGAGAAGAGATGGCCTGTCCCTCTGTTTAGGAGATATCTGCCTCCTTGTCTCCCCATTGCAGAGTGAGCTCCTGTCTAGGAGGCAGATCATGGTGTTCAACACTGCCTCGCTGACACCTCGCTCTGGGAAAAGGCTGGAAATTAAAGAAGTTAAACATATATTTGATGAAATAATAAATTAATGCACACAAGATAGTCAATGAGTGAATGAATGTAAAGGAATTAATTATTGCATTATTATGTGTATCAAATAGTTACTACTGCATATAAATTAATTCATTATATGTATCAATAATCAAATAACTATGTAGATGATGAATAAATTAATTATTGTGTTTAACAACCTAAGGTCATGAAGTTAATTAATAACATGCCTAAATTAATGGTTATGTGCAAATTTATTCTTTGCTGAATAAATAGGAGTTCATTGGATTTAGAGATTTCCTATTTCCTAATTAATTGAGAGAGATTTTATTTAACTTTTGCTTTTTTTAATTTAGCACCAGGGATTGAACCTAAGGGTGCTTAACCACTGAGCCACAATCCCAGCCCTTTTTATTTATTTTTTTTTGAGACCAGATCTCCCTGAATTGTTTGGGGCCTTGCTAAATTGCTGAGGCTGGCTTTGAGCCTCCTTCTTCAGCCTCCTGAGCCACTGAGATTACAGGTGTGTGCCAAGGTGACTAGCTTGTCTTTTTCATTTCTTATCAAAAATTTTTTTAATTAAAAATATAATTTGCTGAACTTCAGGTAGAGAAGAAAAACAAATAAACCAATAAAACCAATAAAATTAATGTTTTAAACTACATCCTTTGTTATATTTTCTTTACACTTTTTCATGTCGGCATTCTCATGTTTTTCAATTCTTCACGCTATCATTAGATTGGCAGCCTAATAACCCAACATGATAGATTGTCACGGCGCTAATGAAACGCACCAGCCAAAGACCATGAGAATGAACACATCTAACCAAATGGGGTTAGTTAGCATGCCGCCGTTGAGGATGATGCTTACCAGAAGAGCTGTGCGGTTCTCAGAGGCAGGACACTGGGCAAGGTTTTTGAAAGGACTTGGGCTTCAGCAGTGTGATTCCCACAGGGCTTTAAAGGAAAGAGTCCATTCCTGAATTCAATGCAGTCAGAAAGCAGGAGTAGTGAAGGATTGGTGGTCTTGGCAAAAATTCCCTGGGAGGTGAGGGGACCAGAATGATGCTTGATGGTCATTGGGAACTGAGTGGCTGTCACACAGGTTAGGGCAGGGAGGGGTGCTCAGTTGTTGTGTGGTGGTGGCATCCTTGTCTCTGTCTTGCCTCAGACATGGTCACAGACACACATCTCCTGTTGTGCCTGTTGTTGTCCATGCTTTGCCCACTGCCAGAGCCAGTTTTCATCTACCAAACTATTTATTTATTGTTGGACACGTGGTTTTCCCAGTTTTCTCAATTGTATGATGTAATATGCTGAACACTATCATAAATGCAACTTTTTATTTCTTTGAAATAGAATCCCAGAGGTGGCTACTAGTATCAAACATGTGGTCATTTTTCTTTGCTCTCTTCTTCTGTTGTATTTTCATGCCAAAATGAAATGTATCAGGTTGAATGATCAATAGTAACATAGCATCCGGATTTCCATCATTGTTGTGAATTGCATATTATAAACACTGATGGCTTGATAGGTGAAAATAGGATCAAATTTTTAACTGAATTTAAATCCCTGCAATTCTCTGGAAGGTTGAGTGTTTCCTGTAACTGTGTCTTTATGGTTTGCAGTTGCTCTTTATGAAACGTCTGTCCGTGTTCTTTGTTAGGAGTAGTTGGCATCTGTGTTTAGGCTCAGTAGCACCTTTGGGTAGACTTGAATATAGTTGTCAATTAAAAGTGAATATTTGATGTTTTGCTAAACAAAGTCTCATATAATTTCTTCAGAGAAATATTGTCACCTATTGGCAGAAATCACAAGAATGGTTACTGTGAATGAATATGTACAAGACAAAGAAATGACTATAAGGATATAGAAAAATGCTATGGTAATATTTTTAAATTGCATAATTCTCTATCAAATTTGTGCATTTACTTATTTATTTACTTCTTTTGTAAAAATTTTTTAATTTTTTTATTTTTACAGATGTCATTTTGATTCATTGTACACATATGGAGTACAATTTTTCATTTCTATGGTTGTGCATGATGTACATTCATACCATTCTTGTTCATCACACATGTACATGGGGTAATGATGTCTGTCTCATTCCACCATTTTTCATACCCCCCCTCATTTCCCTCTACAAAATCTAAAGATCCTCCATTCCTCTCTCACCCCCCGCCATTAAATATCAAAGATGAGATTTCTGTGTTTTGCTTTAAGCTGCTAAATTTGTAGTAATTTGTTACTCAACAATTGTCATATATTACCCTTCTATTTCCCCCTAATTTATTATATTGGAACTTCATCTGGTAAACAAAGGCAACGTGCTGAAAGATGTGTCAGAAATGTTCGTATCTGAATATTTGTTTTATGTAATCTTGATTTTAAGTTAGAGTGACAAAATTCTTGACATTTTTTATTGTTTTGGGGGGAGGCAGGTATTGGGGATTGAAATCAGGGGCACTGAACCACTGAGCCACATTCCCAGTCCTATTTTGCATTTGATTTAGAGACAGGATCTCACTGAGTTGCTTGGGGCCTCACTATTGCTGAGGCTGGCTTTGAACTCTTGATCCTCCACCTCAGCCTCCCCAGCTGCTGGGATTACAGGCATGTGCCACCACATCCGGTGACACAGTTTATTCTTGAAATTATCAATTGGATAAAATAATCCATAGGTAAATTAGAATTTCAGAATATTGGTATTTTAGCTCCCTGTCTTTCCCCAAACAAGCTTGTAAAATTAAGTGAATATAAATAAAAGATAACCTTAAAATGACTTGGAGTTATCAAATATTTTGTACCAATTTATATCTGTAGCTTTGAGGTAAAAAGTACTCAGTGCATGCAATAATAAAATATATATATAAATTTGTTAAAACAGTAATTATTGTCCAATACTAACAAATATACATACCAGGATATGTATGTATATTTGCTTAAATATACATACCAGGATACACGGATAATTTCAAGTATAAATGTAATTGTATGTATTAGGAATATATATTTAAAATCTGTGACACTTTCAGAAATGTAAATGATTGCTTGTCCTCTGATTTTGAAGACTACACCCCACCAGAATCCATGCCCCTGACAGTGACGTGCTTCATTCATCTGTGACAATCTGGTAGCATCAATCATACCCTGCAGCTAGCAACCGCAGTCTTTCTGCTGCTTGGTACTTGCCCTGTGATCATTTTTTAAGTCTTTCCCAGAGTACTTCATAAAACATTTGTAATGCCACTGTATGGAAACAGATACAAATTAATTCCATTTTCAAGAGCTTTTAAGAAATGTTGCTTTATTTTAGGTTGCTGTTAATTTCGTATTACTACTTTTATCAAAGGCATAAAATATAATATCTGTTTTTATAAAAGATAAGGATTTCAATGGTGCAATCCAGGGGAAAATTGTAGTGGAATAGTGGAGGCTCGCTCTTCTCATTTCTCTTCCCTCCCCGCCCCCATTGGCATGGGGTGAGGGGCAATGCAATCCACTCTCCTCCCATGTGCGTCAAATTTCATGTGTGTTTTACTGTTATCTATTCCATTAAGATTGTGATTAATGAAAGCTTCCCAGATTTTCAATATTTTGAACACTAGTCAGTGCCTGCTCGTTAGAGGCTACATTGCATATAAATATAGCAATAAAAATAAGATGATGCAGGCTTTTGAAGTCTTCAGAGAAATCATCACTGTGATCTTTGTACCACTGCTGCGGAGAGAGGACAACATTTCTGACATTGTTAATGACAACACAGCCGCTGAAAGAAAGCCTGGGTTTCTGGGATGAGCATTAGGATACAGAGCTCCTGCTGAGCTCACCAGCTCCTTGCTCCGCACAGCTGCCTTCTCAGCTGGGGGTTTGAAATCAGCACTGTGAGCAAAGGCAGAAATGACCGTGATGCATGTTCCTCACTATGAGAAAAGGTAATGTTCAATTAATGCTTCAGCCTTCAGGTTCCGAACTGACTTATTCCCATCTTTTGTTTGCATGCTCTGCTTTGGATCTTTTTTTTTTTTTTTTTTTCTGGTTTGTTTCATTTCATGAACCAAATGCCCAAACTGAAAATGCCTTTGTGTTTGCACTCATGTGAGCAGGATCCTGCACTTCTCAGGGCTTTACTGAAATCAATAAGAGCATTATGTGCATTCCTACAGGATAATGCTGGGACTTAGACTCTCCTAGCTAAACTTTCACGTCATATAATAAAAAAAATCACAACTGAAAAACAAAAGCCCTTGTCAAAAGTGTTTCTATAAACACAGTGTGTGACTTGTTGAAAATTTATGTTCACCTTCTCTGCTATTCTGTTGTAAAATTGCATGTACCTTGGTGCTGATGGTGAGGTCTCATTTAAAGACAGTTTAAGTAGTAATTAAAAAGTTTATTTTGTAGTACAATAATCTTGTTCTTCCTAGTGTTATTTGATTCTGCTTTTTAGGGAACACCCCACTAGGATTCTTAAGAGTGTGCTTTTATTCTCTTTGGGAATAATTTACTTTACTAGTCCAGAATGATCTCAAAAAACAAGTGCTCCATGATGAGTGTGGGATGTGTGTATGGATGTGTGTTGAGCTCTGACTTGGGTTTTATGAATTTCCTCTGAGATTTTCATTTGCCTTTAAGTTGGAAAGCTGAATGCTATTGAGCCTGAATAATATGAACCTGAAGTTCAGAGTTTGAATGTCCATCAGGAACATGTCAATTTAGTCCTACTGTCGTGGTTTGAATTAGAATGTTGATTGCATCACTTTGATAGTCACTCATTATAAAATCATTTCAGATTTGTTATGTGTCAGGCTTTGGGCTTGGTAATGGAGGCCAAAGCCAAGCATGTGGCTCTAAGTCTCAAGATGTCTGTAGTCTCATTCTTTTGATCAGGAGGCTGTTTTCTGAAGAAGGATCTGATGATTGATTCTACTATTGTGCAACCCATGTTGTAGCACAGCTTTTCAGGATTCCCTGAATTCTACCTCAGAGTAGAATAATATTTGCCTAATAGGCAACTGGTCTACGATGAATTAATTTTTACCTACTTAGACAACCACTAATTATTGGGTTACCATTTTACCCTGCCACTAGTGTAAATCCTAGATAAATAGCAGACACTCCGGTCCTCTATCCTCATGGAACTTAGAGTGCAGTCAGGAACCTGGGTGCTAGAAGTAGCTTATCATTTCACTTTTGTTTTATGAAGCCTACGAGGGCAAAGATACCCTAGAAGATGGAATGGGATTGGCAGACTTGATACAACTGCAATGCATGAAGCCTGTTTGCTTTTCATAATGTGAGGCATTGGCCCAGAGGAAAAGAAAGAGCTTCTACAGATATTCAGTAGCACTTTCAGAACCACTGGAAGTGATTGTAAAGGGAAATGACAAATAACTTGCAGTGGTATTTTCCTTCCAAATCCCGTGTTAAAAATTCCTTGTTATTTAGGCCATTGATACAGTGTGGTGATCTTAGATTTTGCACATTCAGAAGTGGTCAGAGTTTCTTAGTGATAGCTTACCTGGGGCTTTCCCTTGACTTGCTAATTGACAAAACACACAGGTTCTGAATGTTTGCTTCATATTCTCCACTGATCTCTTTTGGCTGCTAGTGACACTGTGTACAGAGTGAGCATGTTTCTGATATTTCACCAAGGAAAGAATTTGGAAAACATTTACATGTAGCTTCATAGCGTCTCTCTCACTTGGAATTCTCCGATTTCCATATGCAGTGGAATGTATTCTCCCTATTTTAATTATTTTTCTCTCTACTGATTTTTCTTCCTCCCTCCCTCCCTCCCTTCCTTCCTTCCTCCCTCCCTCCTCCCTCCCTCCCTTCCTTCCTTCCTTCCTTCCTTCCTTCCTTCCTTCTTTCTTTCCTCCCTTCCTCCCTCCCTCCCTCTCTCCCTACTTTCTTCCTTCCTTCCTTCCTTCCTTCCTTCCTTCCTTCCTTCCTTCCTTCCTTCCTTCCTTCCTTCCTTCCTTTCTTTCTCTCTCTCTCTCTCTCTTCCTATCATCAATCTTTGTTTCTGTTATCTATTATCAAATAATCATTTAATATTTTTAGCTCATTCTCATTTATTTCAAAGCCATTTCCTCATTTCCAGCTTTGCTGTAATGTTGGCAACACTAATGTCCTGGGTTCTCTTGCAGAGAGTGGTCATATGCTTTGGATATAGAAATGAGGCATGAGCATAAATTGCTAAGAGCCCCATGAAAGTTCTGGCTTTACCTGATGTAAGGTCATGCTCTAAGGCATTGACTGATATACAGGATGACTTAATTCCTCCTCCCTTCTCCCTGGAAGGTACACTGGGATGTGCAGAGTTGCTGCATCCATCCCGTGACCGTGAGGAAGCAAACATGAGATATCAGCAAGACAGTTTCAGAAGTGTCAATGTGGTCAAACCCCTGCACCAATGCTTGTTGTCTTCCTAAAGACTACTTCTTTCAAAAAATTTAATTCACACATAATAACTGTACATTTTCATGGGATACAGTATAATATTTTAATATATGTGTGTCATAAAATAATCCAATATTTACTAAACCACTCTAAGTAATGTTTTCTGCTATTTCTAGTTTAGAGCATTCTTAACTGATGCCATTTTCATCTGTGCATAAAAAATTTGATATAGATTGTTGAAAGTTCAACATGTTATAAATAAAACGAGGAAATGACATGGGGGAGCATAACATGACATGACTGGTATGTGATTTACTATTTCTCGGTGTTCCTTTTCTTATTTAAAATAAGGGATTACCTTATTTCTCAGGTTCATTGCAGATCTGAATTTCAAGTTTTTTTGAATAGGATTTATTTGACATCCCTGGATTTTGACACTATCTGTTAAATAATATCTTAACACTTGTATTCCTTGGAATACTTCAGATATGGAAGCATCCATTGCACTTTTCCCATTTGTGCTTGGGAGTCTGTGCATGTGCTATGTTGAAAAAGTTGGGCCATGAGTTTGAGCCTTTTGAGATATTATTCTCTGCTCCAAAAATCTAATTTATGACTGGACACAGTAGTGCACACCTGTAATCCCAGTGGCTCAGGAGGCTGAGGCTGGAGGATCGTGAGTTCCAAGCCAGGCTCAGCAATTTAGCGAGGCCCTAAGCAACTTAACAAGACCCCCTCTCTAAATAAAATGTACAAAATGGCTGAGGATGTGTCTCAGTGGTTGACCGTCCCTGGATTCAATCCTTGGTACCAAAAGAAAACAAAATTCTAATTTATTTAGCTATTTACATAAACATACAACCCAGAAGAATTTCTTAGGAAGATTATTTTCCCCCAACAAACTCTATGCAACTTCAATGATTTTTATGAGCACAAAGTCCAGACAAAATAATTCCATTAATGTGAACTATATCTGATGTCCTGAGTTTTCCAGGCCTTTTGTGATATCACTGCACAATTGTGTGAAATTTCATTCAGAAGTTTTATCAGAAGTCCAGAAAAATATTTTCAAACTGCTGTTGGGAGAAAACAAATGACAACAGATAACATGAAACTGTTAAAAGGAATGTGAACAAAAATGAATTAAATAGGGAATTAACTATTATACTATTGATTTTTAAGTTCTATTTTATTTTTCCATCCCATCTCATAAGATGAGACTAGGTGTGTTACCTACTATTGCCATGTGCTCCAACCACGATTTTGTTTTTCACTATGGGATGTTGAGATATAAGTACTATCTGTAATTCTGTCTTCAGAAAAATGATAGGAAGCAAAGATATTTACAACAGAAAATGAGAAAAGGGATTATGGGAGAATAATTGTGTGTGTGCAAGTGTGTGTGTGTGTGTGTGTGAGAAAGAGAGAGAGAGAGAACATGCATAAGCACATCTGTAGGGTAATTGGCCAGAGGAAATGAAAAATGCATCAATCTAGAGGTTGTGTCCTCTTCACAAGGAAACTTGTCTGGTAATTCCCATTACCTCTTGTTTTCCAGAGCAACAAGCAGTCCATGAACTGGAGAACTGATCAGTACTGAAAATGAGAGGTTCTTGCTTTCTTTGAAGCAGCATAGCATCTCTAGGTGGTAGATGAGTCCAAAACAAACAGAGATGCATTTTCTCTACATGCTGGAAGCGGTTATCCCTGTTGCCAAGGAAACCCCCTCACTAGGCAAGGGGTCACCTTTGGAAACAATTGCAAGACTTCAAAAACAGATCAATAAAGAATGCTCAGACCTCAACTTCCTAACTAATGTTGTCTCCTATTTTAAATGTCATTTTCAACAAATGCTTGCTTATGTAATTCTTACGTAGTAGGAAGTTGCAGAACAAACTAGATTGTGTGATAAGTCAAACCCAGCATTTTTCAAGCTCTGTTCTTAGAAACCTTTTTTCTTTCTTTCTTTTTTTTTTTTTTTTTTTTGGTGGAGATGCTGTGAGTGTGGAAATGTGCAGGGTCAGCATATCCTGGAGATGGACTGATTCCCAGCTTTAAAAAGAAAACCTCCATTTAATATTACATTTGATGAAATGATTCTACCAATTCTTTCTTGAACTTTGTCTAAATGAGTGAGGTTTTTATATGAATTTCTGAAAATGTTTTGTCATATATTAGAATTGTGCAGATTTTGTGTCAGTAGTATACAATTTCATTCACTGATTCATTAATTCATTAATTTGTTCTTTCATTCTTTTCTTTCCTATTTATGATTTCATACTATGTGCCTGGTACTATTTTGAGGAGAGGAAGTGAATAGAACACAGCCCTTACCTTTAAGGTCTGTGAGAGTCGGTCTGAAGGAAAAGGCAGATGTGGAAATGATGGAGTCACTTGCAAAAGAGACCCAGAGAGCTGGTTATCATCTGAAACCATCATTCTCCCCAGGGGTGGTGAGTAGGGGCTTCAGGAGAGGGAGAATGCCTGGTCTTGCCTTGCAGGGTAGAACAGAGTCCAGTCCTGGAAGGGCACCCTAAGAAAGACCAGAGAAAAATAAAGGAAAGAGATGTGAAGAGTAGATGGTGTTGTGATTCTGTTAGGATGTACTGGGGGGTATGTTTGGAGACGAGGTTGGAAAAACTAATGCCCTCTACCACAAACATCTGTGTTTTGTATGAAGCAAACATATTCTTACTGCCAGTTTCCCAGATTTTTCCTTTATATTTAAAATTAATGGCCTTATTTAGCACTATAATAAGTAGAGCTTTAACTGACAGGATGTTATACCCCTTTCTTCCCTTTGATAATCAGATCTTTTTAGATAGCATATGCAATTGAAATTCCTGTGGTTCTTTATCATCTAAAGCAAGAATTGTGAAATCTAGCAATACATTCTCTTGTCCTTAAAACTCACAATAATATTTGATTTATTAAAAGACCAATAATTAAATTTTATAATCAGGGCTAGGAGGACCTCCACTTTCAAAGTAACTAATGGAATTAAATTGTTACTATTGATCATTTTATGAAACATTACTGCTTGTCAGAAAATTAAAAAGCAACAAATGCAGACAGCTTTTCTGTGTATTAATGTTGTTGTGAGCCACCCCGAAATGTACCTTGTTAACTCTTCCTCTAGAAGGGACAGGAACGATAGTTTGTGTACAAGAAAATGTGGAGGACACCAGGGTTGGAGAGCTAATGCTTTCTGGATCATCTAGGTTAGCCACCTGTTCTAGCCTGCATTTGCTGAATAAATTAGATGCTCTTGGGAGAGTGCATGCAACTGACTGGTCTGCCTCGTTACCACGGCAACCATTTTCCTCTCTGCTCCATGACTCTGAAAGGGTTCATAACCCATTAGTGCTCCTCTGGGCAGGAACACGAGGAAATGTCTTCATTTTTTTTTTTCTCTGTTCCTTTCTTTTTTCCATTTCCTGGTGAAGATGAGGAGATTAATAGATACTCTTCCCATATTCGTTCATTCATAGAGTATGCTTTCCAACTATTTGAAAAACTGAAGTCCAAATCTTAAAGGCACATAACTGAAGAATGAAAGAACACAAATAACACCAAAATAAATGAAAAATATTGTGTCTCAAAGGTTTTCAAATATTTAAAGTATGTTCAAAGTAGAGTTTGTCTAAGACATTAAATGTGAAAACACAGATCCCCTGAATTTTGTGCTATAGGCAATGAATGAAAAGCTAAATTATTCCAGCTATTATGTCTATCAAAATTTTCTCATTCTGCCGAGACAATGGAATGAGGAAGGGCCATGATTTAGCAAAGGTTTTATCAGACCCATCAAACACGGACCAAGGGCTACGTGATCATTTTCTGAATGCCAAAGAGGCACAGGGACTGTGATTGTGGAAACTGCCCCCACACCGTGGTGACACCATCAAAATCACTCATCCCCAAGACACATTTAGACACTAGCACGTGAGTTTTCTTCTGTTTTATAATCCCTATTGTTGGGTTTCCTTTCCTTTTCTTTCCTTTGTAATTTGTCCCCTTCTCGTGCAATAAAAAAGAAGGCTTCTCAAGTAGGCAAAGTTTTCAGTTACCTTATTCTAGGAATTGTGTATGATCTTATTTGCACCATTCTTCATATCAATCCAGCAAGATAGGAATCATTTATCCTGTTTTACAAATGTGTAGACTGAGGTTAAAGGTAATAGGTTTGGTGTTCAGATTGAGTTCTAGCTCATTCCCAAATCCTGCTTCTTCACGATGCTGTAGTATCTCTGAAGTTTAGTAATAATATTAATGAGATATACCTTTCCTGAAAAGTTAAAATACTGGGGGGGGGGAAACAGATGGAATCTTGAAACATTGCAATTTCAGCTTCCAGACTCTTGTTATTTATTGTTTTTTTTTTCAACATGTGAAATATAACTCCAAACTGCCAAATTCACTACAATGCGAAGCTTCTGTGCATACTCATTGTGGGAAATGACTCCATCATACAAGGTAATTCCTTTGGCACTTCTTTTAATTATATTGATAAATATCAGAAAAAGTGATTAAAATTGAACCCTCAACTCATCTTGTAACAATCTTGTTTGTTGTTTGCAGTTTTGGAAGAACCTAAAACCTGCTGATACATATTGTAGGACTGCTAGGCCCTCTCTGAGAAAGTAGGCTCATTTAAAAAAAATTATTTGTTCTAAATAGTTATGTATAACTATTTATAGTTATAGTATAACTATAATAAATTATATAAAAATTATATATAAATTATATAAAAATTATTTGTTCTAAATAGTTATGTGTAACTATTTAGAATGTGTTTATGCATCTTGATAAATCATACATAAATGGAGTATAATTTCTCATTTTTCTGATGGTGTATATTGTAGGATCACATAGGTCATGCAGTCATATAAGTACATGAGGTAATAATGTTTCACTCTGTTTCACTCTACTATCCTTCCTACTCCCATACCTCTTCCCCTCCTTTCACTCCCCTCTACCTAATATAAAGTAACTTTGTTCTTCCTTAGCCTCCCCATGACCATTTATTGTGAATTAGCATCTGCATATCAAAGAAAACACTTGGGTTTTGGTTTTTGGGGTTTGGCTTATTTCACTTAGCACCATATTCTCTAATTCCATCCCCAGCAAATTAGGCTCATATTTTGATATGAGAAACTTTAGTTCAATTAGATCTACCTGATTTCTGATTTTCTACTGATTCTAATTCTGCATTCTGAGCTTATGAAGACAGAACTGGTATTTGCAAATAAACAGTTTTTTGATGGATACAGGGACACATTTTATGCCATGACTACATTACACACAAGACAGTTTTTAAAAAGTATAGTCAGTGGCCAATAAATCAGTGCAAATATTTTACTTACTCTCAAAGCAAAGTGATCTGGTTCCTTTGTTAAGTATGTTGTGATTGATACCAGCTCTGGTTAAAGATTAACACTGCACTAGAAGATCATAAATATGCAGGAGGAGTACAAAGAAATTATCCTCCTCAAGCACAGGGATTTAATAAAAGAAGAAAATGCATACTTTATTTGATACAAGCAAGATGAATTTGCCTTTTCTGCTCTTGTTTTCTGCACCAATTGAATGTTTCGAAGTTACTCAGAAGAATATGGCAATTATTTGCAATCTGAACAAGAATGCTATGCAAAGCAATTCTATATACATACTTAGTCATACTTTTACTTTCATATATTTGTGCCTGCTTTCTCAGATTAGATTAAAATGTTACTTTTGTGTACCAAGTGGTGTTTAATTGTCTTAGTTCATTCAGTGTGTTTTTAGCAAAGATTTATGGTTTCCTTATGCAGGTACTCTGCTAACGCTGGTCAGCTGGAGATGAACAGGCAGTTCTTCCCTGCATGAGCTCAGCTGGGAGGGGAGATCTGTAATGCAGGCAATGGTCTCAGCAGATTCAGTGCTCTTATGGTCTAATGAACTTGCAGACTGTGGACGTGTTAGAATGTTTTCAAATGAGAGACTCTTCCAGCACTGACTCACATACACCCTACACCACCCGGTGTCCTGTGCTGCTGACCATTGCCTGACCTCTTGTCCTGTTTCTCCTCTTTCCACCTGTCTTGGAAAGTGTCATAGAATATGTCCTCCAAGCTCTAACTTGTTCCATCTTTGTTCTTCTTTTCCTTTTTGTTTGTTCTTCATTGGTGAATTTGAACAATGATCTTTCCCTGGGCGATTTTCTTTGCTTTGATTTTATGAGTGCTAGTGCCACTAAGATCACCCAGGCCCATTTCTTCAGCTTATTTATTTTTTCAGGTGCTGAAGATGGAACCCAGGTTCTTAAATCTGCTTGGCAAGTGCTCTACCTACCACTGAGCTATACCCCCAGCCCTAACACTGCTTTTTAGTTACCTGCCTGCTGGAAACCAAACTGTTGATTTATCCATTAATCCCACAGTCAGGGCGTGAAGAAAGGAGGGCTTCCCAAGGAATTCTCAGGCTGAGAGTGCTTGGATTGCAGGTTCTCTCGAAGCACCCACCCTCTGTCAAATGCCAGTCCTCCCAGGTGTCTATTCATCTCTGCTGAACATTTCCGCATCAGTTGACGTCACATTGCCTGGTGCCAAGTGGAGCCCACACCACCAACCAGGAGAGCAGTCTGCCAATTATGAAAGTTAGCACTACCCTGGGGTCAGAATCAATTTTGAAGTTAAATATAAATTTTAAACATCATTCTTTACCAACAAAAGAAATTATCTTGAAATCATTTATCTCTTATTTGCTTTGTTTCCAAATTATTTGGTGACCTTTGGTGTGTTGAGGTCAGAAAAGAAACTTAGTGGTGGATGTCAGGCAAACCAAATGAAACCTCAGAAGGAAGGGGACCAGAGCTGTTCCAGGAGATCAGAAGCACCATGTTGGGACAGGGCCACGGTGTGCTCAGCTCTCAATGCCTTTTGCCTCCTGTCACCCCTGCTCTACCTTTCAAATCCCTGCTGGCGAATTTGGGTCTAACCTGGGTCACAGGTCTCTACACTGGACTCAGTCAATCATGGCCAAAGAGCCTGCTGGAACTGACCACTAGGAGATACCATGAGTGCTTCAGACACCCCATCCTGTGCTCTGCAACTATAATGGTGTTCCCTCATTTCCTTGAAAGGACTCAGTTTTCATATAAAAGCCTCTCCCTGGCACTGTGTCTCCATTTATTGTTTCATGTCTGAGCTCCTTGCCAAGATCTCTTCTTGGAACAGTGTTTCTTTTCTTTAAACTATCCTGACCAGAAATAAACCTCTCTTATTTCTGTCCCTTCCTTTAGTTTTCCTTATGGATAATACTGTTTTGCCATGAGCTTCTATAAGGTTTCATTGTTCTTCATTTTTCTTGAAAATGATTTTCATCCTTCACTGGATTATGTGATTGTGGCATGTGACTGTCTTACTGTGGAACTGCATCTTGCGGGGATATCTGAGTTATTTTCCAGTGGCTTGGAGTGGGCCCTTGACAAACTCAGTCTTGAAAGGAAAGGGTATCAACAAATGTATGGCAATATCAGGGTACAGTACATTTGGGGGAGGGCTTTAAGAGCTCAGTATGTGTGGATGTCAGGGTAACTGAGTTTGGAAAGGTAAGAAAGTCAAAGGACTTGAAAACCATGAAGACTTCATGAAGATTTTAGGTAGAGGAAATAACATGCTCAGATGTGCATATGGGGGAAAAGGTCTGCTTGGCCTAAGACTTGGAGGCCATATAAGGGTTATTAAAATAATCTAAAGAACTGTAAATAGGGTCAAAAATCAAGGTAGTGACCGTGTAGGTAGAAAATGAAGAATAAATTGGTGATACATTTGGTAGAGTTTATAGAACTTTGTGGATGAAACATTGAGGTTGAAAATTTGTATTTGGAATCATTGTTGGTGATTGCCACTTATCAAAAAGAAAATGAAGGATAAACTGATTGGCTTATGTGTGGGGGAGTGAGTAATACCTTTTTGGTTTATATTGAGTTTAGGAATATGTGGACCATTTAATTGGTCATGTTCCAGGGTAAGACAGGAGTTCAGGACAAAAATCTGGGTTTGAATCCTATGGTTGTTGGAAAAAGCTCATGAGAGGAAAATGTCTCTTCATTTTGGAAAGGAGAGTGTGATTAACAGCATAAGATGCCATAGAATACACAGGTATTACAGGGTAGAATTCATGGAGGTTGAGGTAATAACTAAAGGAGTTCTATGAGCATCTCACTCTTGAGAAGCACATCATATGTAGGCCCCCCCCCAAGAATAGCTGTAACCATTGGTCAAAGCAACTCCTTCTTTGTTTTTCTATGGAATTCTGTATGCATCCATGGAGTATAATATGAAGGTGTGATATATGTAGACCTTATGGAATGGCTAATTCCAGCTATTTAACATATCTATTCCTCACCTACTTCTTGTGTGTGTGTGGTGAAAATACACTCCATGAGTTCAAGTTTTTTAGATTCTACACAGAAGTGAGATCTAGTGGTACTTTGCGTAGTCCTCCAGGTTTATCCATGTTATTGCAAATGACAAAATTACTTTCTTTTTGAGGTGACAGTATTGCCTTTTGTATGTATGCCTTCCATTGATGGACACTTAGGTGGGCTGCAGGTCTTGGCGGTTGTCATTAATGCTGAAATAAAATGGATCTCTTCCACATACTCATTTCATTTCTTTTGGACATAGAAGTGGAATTACTGGATCATATGGTGATTTTTTGAGGAACTTTGATACTGTCTATACAATGGTCGTAATAATTACAATCCTATGACAGGGTTCCAGGGTTCACTTCGCTCCACATGCTTGCTAACCCTCGTTATCTTGTCTTTTCTTTTTTCTTGTACCAGGAATTTACCATGGGGCATTTAACCACTGAGGAACAGCCCCAGCCCTTTAATTTTTATTTTTTAGTTGTAGATGGACACAATAACTTTATTTTATTTATTTATTTTTATGTGGTGCTGTGATCGAACTCAGTGCCTCACACATGCCAGGCGAGTTCTCTACCACTGACTACACCCCCAAGCCCTGCATCCTTTTTTATATTTTATTTTGAGTCAGGTTCTCACTAAGTTGCTTAGGGCCTTCCTAAATTGCTTAGGGCCTCCATTAAGTTGCTGAGACTGGCTTTGAACTCAGGATTCTCTTGTCTCAGCCTCTCCAGCTGCTAGGATTAGAGCCATGCACCACTGTACCCAGTTATCCTGTCTTTTTGATAACACCATTCTAACAGGTGTGAGGTTAATACTTCACTGTGACTTTAATTTGCATTTTTCTGATGATTTGTTATGATGGGAATTTTTTCATATAGTGTCAGCCACTTGTATATCATCCTTTGAGAAATGTTGTAAGATCCTTTGCCTATTTCTTATTCACTTTCTTGCTATCAAGGTTTTTTGGGTTTCCATGATTGAATGTATGGTCTGAAAATATCCTCTCCATTCCAGAGATATCTCTTCACTCTATTGATTGCTGCATTTGCTGTGGAGAATCTTTTGAGCTGGATGCAATCTTGTTTCCTATATTTTTATTTTGTTTCTTGTGCCTTCGGAGTCCTGTGAGATCTCAAATGCACAAATCGCTGCCTCTAATGGGTGTGGCACTCAGGATTTCTTAGCCAGTGACTTCTAATACGCACAAGCCTCTATAACTTCAGTCTGTGAACTTAAGCCTTGACAAAATAGGAATAGAGTCACTGTTTAATTTTTTAAGTGAAAAAATCTTTATTTTTACTGAAAATTTTCAGAAAATGTTGAAATATTGAAGTAAATTTAGAAATACGTGATGAGGTTCTAAAGTATCTCAAGATGAAATCTCCTACCCAATGATAATTACGGCTAACTTTGTATTGTGTATTCTTTAACATTAAAATTTATACCCCTGGAGATTTTTATTTCCTATTCATATTATTTTATACCAGAATTCTTCCAGATTAGGAAAGTGTAATTCCCGGCTTTCCATGGACGCAGTAGCTTAATATTTCACCATGCTCTGTAATGGTCAGCTGGGGTTCTGTTGGTCCTACTATAATTGATATTGCTAATCTCCTGATGAGCACTGAGGCATTCCAGTTTAAAAAATCATATATAAAATTCATATAGGTACCTTTCTACACATCTCTGCTCATTTGCAAATTATATTTTTAGGATGCATTCTCAGGTGTGATGGAATCTTTGGTTAAACACATTTGATTACATGTTGTCAGACTCCCACCACTAGTTTAGGAGGTTGTTATTTTTTTCCCCTGCACCGTTTTGCCAGCAGCGGATTCCATAAAATTTTAAAGAACTGTTTGCTAATTTGACAGGCTATCAGAGTCTTAACTTTTGCCTGGCTCTCTAGGTGTCTATTCGTATTTAAGCCCCTATGCTGCAGCTGCTCTTGATCTGGAGTTACCCCAGTGAAGACTTCACAGATCCATCATTTCTATAAAAGGAATTTTCTTTTTATTGAGAAACTTGCTTTGGTCTTACTGCTTGGGTTTAAAGGCTAGTCACTCATTTCCTACTGCTGGATAGGCCCCTCGTAGTATCTCACCTCCTAGATGACTGTGACTCCCAAAGAATGTGAAATTTCCCACCAGAATTGATTTTCTTCTGTACTCTTGCTCTGAGTCTACTTAAAAAAGATCTAGTTCTCTTCTTCTTTCAAATATATCAACAATGTTCACCTTCATATTGACTTTTTATCTTCAATAGACAAATTATTCATGTTTGACCAGAATTTTATGGATAATAGTTTTCCTGACCTGGACAACCAGGGCAGAAAACTCTAATTGGCGCTGATAATACTACAAACCAACTCAAAGACAGATTTTTTTCTTTTTTTTTTGACAAGGCATGTGACTAGAGTGTGTGACTTCCAGTCTCCAAAGATGAAACCACACATAATTTTTATTTCTTTTAGAACCGCAGTGAATACTGTGACCAGTAGTCACACTAACCAGAGAGAAGTCACACAACATGGGCAATGTTTCTGTCCCATTTTTAGTCTGGGATATAGAGAGTTCTCAGCCACAAAATTGAACAATGCAACTTTGCAACTGTGCATCTGTGATTGGGATCAATCAGGGGCATGTTGCATCCCCACAAATGGCTGAAGCAATTCAAGACTAGCATATTTCACAGTTCCTGCCTCCTGGTTCTTCTGGGGCTGACACTTGGCTTCAGTATCAAAGGTTTAATCATGCAATACTTTTGTGACCAATTCTTCCCTACTTATTCACTAGCATATGAGTTATTTAAGGTCATAGAATCTTTGTAAACGATCTTAGTATTCCCCACACTCTCATCCTGCCAGAGGATTTATTTAGGATTCAAGAGATACTGAATGAATTAACTTTTAAGCATGAGTCATGTTTCCAAGGAGAAATGCAGACATATCAAAGGTATAATAAATTCCTAAGCTTTTCCTCATTTTACTGCCACCGAATTTATTCAGCTACCTCTATTCTTGTACACCTCAAAACTTTCCCAAGCAACACAGAAGGAATGAACAGCTCACCCTGGCCATGCTTCCTCATGGCGTAAATCTGCTTCACACCCCAAAATTTTAGCACTATTCAGGAGGCAGCAGGTCTCCAGAGATTCAAAGATGTCATTCTGCCTTTCTCCCTGGGAATGTTATGGTTCTGTGAGCTTGGGCTCATCATTCTCTTATGCTGATGCAGTTCCTTTTTAAAATCATGCAGACTCTTTCCCCATTTGGAGGCAGTCCTCTTCAGGGCACGATTTGGTAGAGTGCTATTTGGACGATTGCCCAAGGATGTCATGAAAATGTACTGTTCACACCCAGAACCTCCAAAGCGATCTGAAGTTAGAATCATTTTCAAAGCAAGAGGGTCCTGATGAATTCTTCCTATGACTATGCCATCACATTTGAATGAGAATCACAAATGTGCTTTGAAGGGATCTATTCACATTGGGGTCCAGGACACTGAGCAGGCAAAACATTGAGGGTTAGGTTTATTTTTCACTTTATGAATCTGATGGTACAGCATCCATTGGGATGCTCATCATTTGCAATATTTTCCTTTTCTGGAGTCAAATAACAATTATGAAATTTTATCTAATCATTTTCATCTGGAACTTCTGGAATTCTTGGTGAAGACCAAAGGTAACAATTCATAATATTTGACCTATAGGAAACCTATTATTTAGGAGATAAGAGAGAGTAAGATCAATAAAGAAAACAGTTTTTGATCAAATTCAGTACTTTTGACTATGTATTCTAGACTTTGGTCCATGTCAGTGATTCCTAAATCTCACTGCACACTGAAAACCCCTGAGGTGCTTTAATAATACATAAATAAATAAAGGTCAAGGTCTCATCCCGAATATCCAATTCTAATTTGAGTTTTCTGTATGGGCATTTCTGCTTTTAAAGCTCTAATTGATTCTGATGCAGGCTGATTGCTGACCACTGGCCCATGTGGCCACGCTCCACTGTGTTCCTTTATATGTTGTCCTTTAATACTTCCTTAACAATCTTGGCCAAAGTTTTGCAGCTGCCCACAGCATTTGTGATCTGACTCTGGCATCTCCCAAATATCCTTTGTGTTAAAACTAAAAACATCTTGTTGGAAAGAAGAAAATTCATTCTTGAATTATATATTTTCTCAAAATTGCCTTGCATGAGGTAGAATCAGCATCACTCAAATACGTGGGTTTTGCATTGATTTCTTTGGCTTTGGCTTCTTTGGTTTTGTCAGGATTTTGTCTAAGGATCCTCACACACTGTAGAAGTCACCATCAATCCGTTAATAAATACATACTGTTTGGTATTAGAAAATACTTTTGGATTGATTTGCATTCAGTCAGTTAAAAACAACTTTTGTTCCTCAAGGAGATGAGTTTTTACAATCCAGATGCTCTTTGATGCAAATCAGCCCTTGTGCTACCCTGTCACCATTGGCTTGTCCACCACCTTTGCCCTGTAGGTCCACAGAAGGCCCCATGACGTTTCTGCTTTGTAGTAATGGATAAGGTCAATGATAAGGCCTCTCTCAGACACATTTTTAATTTCAGGTTCAATGAACTATGATTTAAAAAAAAATGCTTGAGTGTCCATTAAGTCCATTTTGGTGTAATAACAAGAACATAGTCTTAATTTCTTTTGTAATTTTATTTGCAGCAGCTAGTTATAGCAAAGCCAAATGGCTATGAAGGGCCCTGGAGCCCTGGCATACACACATGTACATATTATTTCATTAAAAATAATTTACCAATGTTGAAAGTCCAGCACTGGCTGTCACAGAGTTCATATTTTTGTCAGACATAATCCTTGGTCTTAAGTTTGCTAAGTTTGTCATCGGGGAGCTCAGACAGTTACACAGAGATGGAAAACAAAGGCCAGAAGTCATCAGTGCTGTGAGATTGGTACACACTAAACCCGAGAATCTGGAGGGAATCTTTTTCGCCAGCACGAGATTTGGAGGATACTGATGGATTATGGTTGGGGTCCTAGGCAAAAATCATGAAAGGAAGAAAACCTCAAGTGCTGTATTTTGAGAAATTGTGGCAACTCATGATAATTACCTTTTACATTCAAACTCTCAAATCACTAAGTCACATCAACTTTTACTCCTAAATTCATCTTGAATTTATCCATTGTTCTCTTTTCTGCCCCCAGGTCTAATCTGTCCACATTTCCGATGGAACTACAGAGAAGCCATGATTCCTCTCTTGTAATCATCCACATTACCCATTCCTCCTCCATCCCCAGAAACCACTAATCTGGGCTACATTTCCATAATTTTGTCTTTTTGAAAGCAAGTTCTATAGATGGCATTATATAGTATGTTTCTGAGATTGACTTTTTCACTCAGTATGATTTCCTTGAGCTTCATCCAAGTGTCTGTAAAATTAACACTCACATTTTTTATTATTGAATAATATTCCATGGTATTCTATGGCACAGATGCATCAGATTATTTATTTCCCCATTGATAGGAAAATGGTCTCTTTTAAGTTTTAGTTTTACAAATAAATCTGCTTTAAATGTTTATTTATAGGTTATTGTGTGCATCTAAATTTCCATTTCACTGGAATGAAATGTCCATGAAAATCATTTCTGGGTAGTGTAACAATTACACAGATGATCCCTTATAAACACAACTGGAATTGTTCACTCTCCTTTCACAATCTTTTCAATGACTTCCTCTTACTCCTAGCATTAATCCCTCAGGTCTTCAAAGCCTTGTTACATCTGGAGTCTGCTCTTCTTGTTGTCTCATTGATATTTTGAGTATCATCAGAGAGCTTTCCAATTACATGTTCTGAGAACAAGTCTCCATGATATACCTATTCCTATAAATATTTGGTTAATGGCCATTTTCCTGAATGGAATCACCTCTTTGTATCCAGCTCTCACCAGTGATTGAACCTGTGACTTGCTGCTGACCAACTGAATATGTCCAAGGTGATGGACTGTCACTTGTAGGATTATGTTACATTATTCACTTTTAGCAAGAAAAGGGTGGGGCTTGATTCACCTTCATCTTGCTGGTTTTAGGAACCAAGTAACCATGCTGAGAGAGTCCCTCAAACAAGGAACTCTAACAACTACTGGTGGCTTCTAGAACCTGAAAGCAAACTCTAGCTGACACTCACAAAGAACGAGCTAGGACCCTCACTTGTACAACCACAGTGAAATGTATTCCAGAACAAGCTTGAGTGAGCTTTGAAGTAGACTCTTCTGCAGTGGTGTTGTCAGTTGGAAATGGAGTCCAGCTGAGCAGAGGGAAGTTCAGCTATGTCTGGACTCCTGATCCACAGAAATTGTGAGATAATGAATGTGTGTCTTAAGTTACTGCATGTTTTTGGCTACTTTTTAAATGAGGCAATAGAAACTGATTCATTAAATTTTCTTACACTCAGTGTGGCCATAAACTCTCGTCAGTGGCAAGAGTGCAGAAGAAATGTATTCTACCACCCCGCTTTGCTCTTAATACCTTCTCCAAGATCCCACCTCAGTTTTCCTTAGTTGGTTAGTCAAATTTTGAGCAGAGAATTCAAGTACTCTAGGGGATGGTGGAAAATATGGAAAGAAAATGGGCTCTTAATCATTGTGCGGGAGACTGAATGCCTGAAATAATGGTTGTTTATTTATTCTATCTTATTAACATAAATTTGGTGATTTCACATTACATTTATTTACCTTAGCCCAAAACAACAACAACAAAAACTATGGTCTTGAAGCATTCAAATAATATCTGATTGCATGATCAGAGCCTAATATTTTATCAACAAGCTAGAAAGTAGGAGATCAAGACATATACAGTATCTCTTACCATGCAGAGATGGAACTTGGGCTCTCCTTTGTCAATCACTAAGTCAATTAGCAACAGTTCCTACAAAATATATTGTTTCTCACTCCCTTGAAGCACTGCCTAGTGTTCACTTCTGACTGTGTAGATATACTTACCTGATCTTCAGAGTGACCTTTCAGGGAATGCTTCTTTTCCTGGGTCTGACCATCATAGTTTTAAAAATAACAAGGAAGATCAGTAAGCTAGCCAATGAACCAACATGGTTCTCTCTCAGAGAACTAAAACAAATGGTTGCCTTTGTATGCTTAGCAGAGATGCCTGTTACAAAACCTTCCAGATTATGTATAGTAAAGAGAGTCTCTCCTTTCCCCCTAGTTATGTGTTTCCCCATTGCACTGAGTAGAATATTTCATGCATTCCCAACTATCATCTCACAGAAACAAAAAGAGACAAATTAAACCTATAAGGGCAAATTAGGTAATGATTTTGTTTTGTAGGAGGTACACTTTAATAATGGCAGAAAATCTTTAATATCAATTAACATCAATGATATGGTTGGTTGGCAACTGAACAGGACTTAATATGAATCCATTCCCCCACCCTCCAGTTCTTTATATCAAACCCAGTTCTCCTAATGCTATGAGGCTTTCAATACTCGAGCTCATGACACACGTTTACTTCCCTTCACTGTTACAACATTTCATGGGATCACATGTTCCTGAAAGTCAATTTTTCAGCAAGTTAGTATATATTTTTGACTTAATCTGAATTAGTGGTCATGTATTTTGATGGATATCCATTGTATTTCCTTGGTAGATAAAGGAGTAATTTTTTAAATGCAATTTGATAATTCAGAACTACATGACATTAACCTGGAGGGAGTCCATCCAATCCATCAATGTTGAAATCATGGGTTGTTTTCACCAGAAAAAAAAAATAATACACACACACACACACACACACAGACACACACACACAAACTGTTGTCTTTAAACTCTGAACAAACAAAAGTGTCTACAATTATGAGATGAACAGAAGACTTATGACTTTTCAGTATGTTCCCTAAAGGTGATTTTATTAACGACACTAAACTGAGTCAAGGGCAAAATCATGGCAACTAAAATATAAACAAACAAACAAACAAACAAACAAACAAAATTGTGCTGTTTCTCTGTATCCATTTTTATGTTGAACATTTTCTTCACATCTATTTGGATCCTTACCCTGGAGCGCTTTTCCACTGAGTCACATCCCCAGCCCTTTTATATTTTAAGACAGGTTCTCACTAAGGTGCTTAGGGCCTCACAAAGTTGCTGAGGCTGGTCTTCAACTTGCAATTCTTCTGCTTCAACCTTCCAAATTACAGGAGTTGCAGACTTGCAACACCCTGCTGGCTGCAAGAGTTTTCCTCCAATTTTATATCTCAGCTTTTTCTGCTCTTCTACTTTTTGCATTAAGAATAGATTGGAAGAAGTCATTGCATGGTTCTTTTTATTCCAGGAATTAGGTAAAAGGTTTAAGAGCTATCAGTAAGTGGAAAAAGTTAAACAATAGCATATTTGACTTTCATTTAAGACCTGCAAACAGATAAAATGGCAGAAAAGGTCACATTCAAGAAATTTATAAAAGAACTTATCATGAAAATTTCTTGGATTGGTGATCAAATTCTAAAAGTCATATTCTTTTCATGGGATTCAGGCTTTTAATAGAGTTAAAACTTTCTGTGGCATTTAAATTTTCTTGGGTAGGATAGTTAATTATTATTTCATAATGCAGAAAAGGTAAACATGATTAGCTCTACCAAAGGACAGCAAGAGATAAAACTTTCTCTGGCATTTAAATTTTCTTGGTTAGGATAGTTAATTATTATTTCATGATGCAGAAGAACTTTAAAAAGGTAAACATGATTAGCTCTACCAAAGGACAGCAAGAGAAAAATAAATGTAATGTGTTAGTTACAGACAATTTATGCTTCACAGAGAACCTCATTTTCTGTGCATTAACATATAAAAATCACAATTTCCTTTTTGTATTCCTTGCTGACTTTCCAAAGCACTGACACTGGACTGTCAAATGAACAAGAAGTTAGGGATTCATATACTTCATCTGAAACTTAATAATCCTAATATGCACACACTGAAGTAAATATTTCCTGTGGCCAATAGAGGCTTTTGGTTTTAAATATATACTTCCTTTGAAGTATAATTTAATTCTTTCCAATTTTCATTACTCCCTTCTTCCTTCACTTAACCACATTTTATTATGCACCTGCTATGTTCTTGGCACCGCGCTGGGTAATGGGATGAATTGAGGAGGGTTTCCAGGTTCTGGAAGGGGAATCTGATATTCAGCTCCAGTAATAATGATGGGCAGGCACATAGCTCTTTGAGTTGTAATGACGGAGCAGGTTTAGGATGGAGTTCCAGGGAGCCTTCTTGAGGAAGTGGAGCTTTAGGTTAGATCTGAAGAGTGATTTGGAGCTAAGGTGAGTGTCAGAAGGAGCAGTCAAGCAGAAGAATAGCACACACAAAACCCTGATAGGAAGGACTACATCAGACATGAAACATGAAAGAAGGCAATCTGTGGTTGAAATGTCAGAACGGAAAGTTCTGAGGATTGGGGATGGAAATGCACCCTAGGACAGGACAGGCCAGGCATTACAAACCATTTCAGCAACTCTGCCAAAGAAATCCACCTGCCTGCTGCAAGTTAGTGTCAACATCGTACCTGAGTACAGATAGTTAATTTTGGAACAAAGGACAGAAAATAAAAGGAGCGATTTTGGAAAAATAGGACCTTAAATACAACGTGAAACAGCATATAGAGTAAATGGGACCTACTTCGCCAATTAAATTTCCGACACCACATCTATGATTATTTTCTGTCAAATAAAAACATGGTAAATTGGAAGAAGAGATAGAATCCATTTTCCAGAAATACTTCAGGATGTAATAAGCACAGATCCTGTCAATAGAGACTTAAAATGCATGCACATTTATTATTTACCTAACAGGAAATTTATACACAAAAGTAGTCTAGATATCACTAAGGACACAAGTTTTTCTTATCTTCCTTCTCTATCAAAATATTTTGGCCTCTCATGGCTAAGAAATGTCTGATGTATCTCTTTCTGCAGTCATGTTTTATGATTATTCTACAATGGTGTCTTGGTTTTCTGTTTTTATTAGAACAGAAAGAAGCTTGATGTTGCCTCATCTGATCGAGCATTTGGTCACATGGATACTGGGGTGATGGTGCTAGAGCCAGTTTCCATGTTTGTTTGTTGTTTAGCTCACGTTGACATCAACAGTGCACTTTGGATGACCATCAGCTAGTGAAAAGAAAGTAGAAAGTGATTAAGAAAGTACACAATGCTTTCCCAGAAGTGAAAGCCAAATGATGTCGTGAAGGACTGCAAATAACGGTTCCACATGTGTTTGAGAAAAGTGGTAGGTGAACTGAGTTAGCAGATGGTGCACAACGACACAGGCATGCCAAGCGCTTTTGAAACCATGATGTGGCAGTCAGTAGGATAATCACATTTCAAACAGATTATGTTTCAGCATGTCAAGATGATTCATCCCATCAAATTAATAACATTAATTTTTGGCTTTATAGCTTGATTTATAATTAATTTGTTGGTTTCTTTCTAGAGTCTACTAAATCTTCTGAGCATAAGATGTTGATACCTAATTTATATTTATGAATATATAAGAGTGTAATAAAATTAATGCAAGTCAACACTGGGTTATGGATTGGCAATTTTTCCTATAAAAAGATTCTGTTCAAATTTTAGCAATATTATATTGGAGAGAATTTCAAGATAACCACAGAACCTTTTGCTAGTCCACTTTTGAAAGAAGCAACCATACACTCTTCCTGTGTGTTTTTAGATTTGTCCCAGCGTTTCATGCTCCTATCCAAGGAACAGACAGATCAGAGGGCACTGAGGTATCTCAGAGCAGTGTCTATAAGAATCCTTCATCTACTGTATATAATGAACTATTTGCCTAGAATTTTAAGGGTGGTGTCATTTAATTTGAGGGGGAAAATCAGGAGTGATTAGTCAGAGAAAACTTGTAAAGAAAATTGATAAAATCTCTGGTAGAAATCTGATGAGTAGGTTCAACTAGAATTTTTGCTTTTTCCTCACAGTAGGCAACATGCAATTTTCATAAAATAGCACAATCAAGAAAAGTCTGGAGGTCACTTATATCATGTTGTCTCTAGGAAACAGACTTTGGGATACAAAGTGCCCTAATAAGACTATCTCATAAGCTTATAAAACCATGAGGATTTGGACCCGGATATCCAAAAAGAGTGTTTTCTTGTATCATATACTATTTTTTTCTTTTTGAAAATGGAATTGACTAGTTGGAGGTGGAAATGGGGAATAGAAGCATATGTATTGAAAACTGGTTCACCAACCAGTGGTTTATGTCCCCCTGGCTTATGTTCTTATTCCTGAATAATTGAATAACTATACTTATAAGTTATAGTGAAAACTATAAAAAGATCAATCTGAAGTGTACATTCAGAAAAACTGACTCTCCAGCAAGCATTCACCCTTTGTAATCAAGGACATAGTATTAATAACCATAACTGTTTGAACAGCTCTTAGGTGGGTTCCACAATAAATATTTCACCAGGAAATATTCAATTAAAGAAAAAGAAAGTTAGTACACATGAGATGTTGAGCAATGATTAATCTTCTAAAAAATGAATGACAACATAAATTACAAATGATTATGTAAAATAAAATAATGAAGGCTCTGAGCAACTTGAATGCTTTGCATGGAAGTCATGTCTCTGCAAAAGAATAAGAGACTGGGATATAATTAAAGAATCCAACTAAAGATTTTGGGAGGAAAAATTAGTGCTTACTTTGAGCAAATCTTTCCTGAATAACGTCTTTCCATTTTGCTGGTGTATGTTCACGTTATTTGTGATGCTGCTTGTGTTTAGATTGGAAGGCATGTTAATGCTCAATCACTGCAAAGTGCCCACGTCATGAACTATGTTGATTATGACCTAAGTAAGTACTGCTTACAAAATTTCCAGAATTGTAAATTAGACTTTAGCTCTAAAACTGGAGATGTGCTAAATCCCTCCTCAAAACTCAGTGCAGCAGCCTTCTGAGGCTTTCCTCTTCTGGAGCAAACCCTATGTGTACCTGTCGGCCATATTTTTCTTCTATCAGATGCTGTTGCCATGGCAACCGCCTCCTTTGTACAGGCTTAGGGTAGCAGTTTCTTTTTGGAAACAGACTCTGGGCTGTTTGCCAGAATTTGGTTCTCAAATTCAGGACTGTAGTTTAGCTTACTTAACCCTTTCACTAGCCTGAGAAAATAGAGCATGCAATGCTCTTTAATTCTTTATACCCAAAGGGAAGCAAAAACTATTATGTGACTAAAATCTAGAAATAATAATCTTTTGCCACAAATTCTGCAGTATTGATAAAGAAGATTTTTTTAAAGGCATAGAAAATCATTATTAATGTTTTGCAGAACAATTCAGAAGGATTATAACTGAAATTCAGTTCTGAGACTAACCTAATATGAGGGGAAAATCAATTGCCCCTAATAAAAGTCAATGGATTTTTAAGATTTTTTTTTTTTACTGTTCCCTGTTGAAATGCAGAATGTACCATCATTGCAAAAGTAAAAAATAAAGATGAAAACTTTCTAACCTGGTCTCATCATAATCATCTGAACAAATCATCTTCCTTAATTGCTTATTTTATTTCTCCTGGCTTAATTTAGTCCTAATCTCATTAGGCTTCAAGATCTAGAAGGGATTTGTAAGTATTCCAGTCTACCCTCTGACTCCATTGCTCATTAATTTATAAAGCTGTTCCTTTCTTTTTTTTTTAAACTAGGGATTGAACCCAAGGATGTTTCACTACTGAGCCACATCCCCAGCCCTTATTTTTTATTTAGAGACAGGATTGCACTAAGTTGCTTAGGGCCTCGCTAAGTTGCTGTGGCTGGCTTTGAAGTCTTGCATGTGCCACCACACCCAGCTGTTCCTTTTATTTTAAATCTTCAATTTTTAGAAATTCTTCATATTTTGATGACATTTTAGTATAACATCACTATTTTTTTCTATTTCTATTTTGAAGTCATGTAGAAGAAATCTAGACCCTTGTACATTCAAGAGCTCTTCAGTGAAATTAAAAACAGCTACCAGGAGAGTAACTGGCAAAGATTTTCTCCCATTCAGTGGGCTCTCTCTTTATGTTCTTAATCATTTCCTTTGCTGTGCCGAAGATTTTTAATTTGATACTATCCCACATGTTGGTTGTTGGTTTTGTTCCTTATGCTTTAGGGAGTCTTGATAAGGAAGTTGGTTCTTGAGCCAATATGTTGGAGTTCTGACTCTTTGCTTCCTTCTGTCAGTTGCACAGTTTCTAATCTAATTTCTATGTTCATTACTTTAGGTTGACTTTTATGCAGGTTGATAGAGGACTGGTTTCATTCTTCTCTATATGGATATCCAGTTTTCCCAGCACCATATGTTAAAAAGGCTGCCTGTATGTGTTAGAATCCATGCCTTCTATTCTATGCCATTGTCTTCCATGATGTTCGTTTTGATGCAGTACCGTGCTGTTTTTTTTTTTTTTTTTCTAACCATAGCTCTGCAATATAATTTGAAGTCAGGAATTATGGTGCCTCCAGTTTTGTTCATATTGCTCAGGATTGCTTTGGTTATTTGGGGTCTTTTATTCTTCCATATGAATTTAAGGGCTACCTTTTCTAGTTTTGTGAAGAATGGCATTGGAATTTTAAGGAAATTGCACTCAATCTGCAAAAGATCACTTTTGGTAATACAGATACTTCAACAATATTAGGATAACAATTAGGATATTGCCTATCTGAGAGCATGGGAGGTCTTTCTATCTTCTTATGTCTTCTTCAATTTCTTCCTTCAGTATTCTATAATGTTCATTGTAGAGGCTTTCACTTCTTAGTTAGATTCATTTCTGGGTATTTTATTTTATATTCTGAGGCTGTTGTGAATGGATTTGTTCCTGATTTCTTTTTCCTCTGGTTCCTTTTTATGTACAAAAGCTGTTGGATTTTGCATGTTGATTTCATATCCAGCTGCTTTGCTGACATTGTTTAGCAGATGAAGAAGTCTTCTGGCAGAGTCTTTGTTGTTGTTGTTTTTTCTTTAGCTTTTATAAATCTCTTCAAACAGAGATAATTCAACTTCTTTTCTTATTTTTCATTTTTATTTTTTGATACCAGGAATTGAACTCAGGAGCACTTAAACACTGAGCCATATCCTTGGCCCTTTTATATATTTTATTTAGAGTCAAGTTCTGGCTGAGTTGCTTAGGGCCACACTAAGTTGCTGAGGCTGGCTTTGAACTTGCAATCCTCCTGTTTCAGCCTCCCAAGCCTCTGGGATTACAGGTGTGTGCCGCAGTGCCTGGGTTACTGTCTTATTTGTATCCCTTTAATTACTGTCCCTTCTCAACTGCTCAAGCTGCCTAAAAGTCAAATCAAATGGGATCAAATACCTAGGAATCAGACCAGAGACTTTGCAACTTCTAAGGTCAACATTCCAACATACAGATTCAGGGATCAACTTCCTCAATAAGACTTCTAAATCTCAAGAAATAAAACCAAGAATGGATGAGTGGGATAGCATCACATTAAAAAGGTTTTGCATAGAAAAGGAAAGAAGAGTGTGGAAAGAGAATCTACAGAATGGGGAAAAAAATTTTGACAGGTACTCTTCTGACAGAGGCTTAATATCCAGAATATGTAAAGAACCCAAACATTTAACATCAAAAAATCAAATAACCCAGTCAATAAATGGGCAAGTGAACTAAACAGACATTACTCAAAAGGAAGAAATGCAAATGGCCATCAAATACAAAAAAAAAAAAGAAAAGAGTATATTGTGTGAATGTGTGAATATGTAACAACAAATCCCACCACTACATACAACTATAATGCACCAATAAAATAGAGAAAAACAATATGATTAACAGTAATTACTAATAAGAATATGGAGGAACAGGTAAACTTGTCGGTGGGACTACAAATTAGTACAACATTTTGTAAAGCCATGTGGTATTTCCTCAAAACTGAAGAATGGAGCCACCATATAACCTGGTTATGCCACTCCTTGGAATTTATCTAAAAGAACTAAAATCAGCATACTGCAGTGATACATGCATATCAATGTTCATAGCAGCACAATTCAAAATAGCCAAGTTATGGAACCAGCCCAGGCACCTGTCAAGAGAAGAAAGGATAAAGAAATTGTGGCATATACACACAATGGAGTTTTGCTAAGTTATAAAGAGAATGAAATTATGTCGTTTGTTGATGAATGGATGGACCTGGAGAATACCATGCCACAGGGAGTAAACTAAAGGGGTGAAAATTTTACCTCAAATATGGAAGCTAGAGAGAGAAAAGGAGTAATAAACAGAGGGAATCTCATAAAGATAAAAGGCAGATCAGCAGAAAAGAGGAGGTAGGGGAACAAGGGAAGGGAGGAAAGGAAAGAAGGAGGAAGAATTAGGGAATATAATTGACCCAATTATATCATATGCACATATGAATATATCACAGAGAATCCCACTTTTTTGTATATACAACAATGAAAAAAATACATATGAATACACAGAAGGAAAATTAAAAGAGTATTGGAAGAGGAACAGATGCAAGAAGTAGGGGGGAAATATGAAGAACTGGAGAAAGAACTAGGAAAATTAAATCATGTGCACATATTAATATGTCACAGTGAATCCCATTATTATGTGTAATTATATTACACTGATAAAATAACATTTAAAGATTCCCAAAGAAAAAAAATAGATATCATAATCATTTTAACAAAACTTTAAGTCTTCTCCATGTGTAGTGGCCATGACCTTGAGTCTTCAGAACACATAGGGACAGAGTACCCGGTTGACCCTCTCCAGTGACTGTACCTTTGGATCCCGGGGGCATGGATGCCAAGACATCCTTTCTCTGTGCAGTTTCCATCCTATGACTGAGCACAGCTGCAACACTAGAAGACCTTCCTGTCTTAGAGGAGAGTCGCTGAATAGCCGCTTTGGCTTGAGGACTTTCCGTAGGTCTGGCCAAGCCTTTTTTTAGACCGTGCTTTGGTCTGAGGCTTTTCCTGTCCAAATTGTCTTTTCTTCTAACCACAGGTGGTCAGAGCCACATCCAGTCTTTCTACCTTCTGTTGTTTTCTCCTCTCCTTCTTTACTATTGTGCATATTACAGGTATTTTTCCAATAAATCTTCCAATTCCATTTTGGTGTCTGCTTCTTGGGGACTCACACTGACATGCCATGTCTTTTCTTTTCCAGGTTAAATCCTCTCAGTTCATCAGTGTTCTCAGTTCATCTACAGTGCTTTGCAGATGTTCATCTTCCAGATGCATCCCAGCTTCTCAGTGTCCTTCTTAAGCCAGGCACCATGGAGAGCAAACATTTTCCAGGGCGGTCTGAATAATGCAGAGCTTCACCTATCCTCAGTTCTTATATTCTGGGCACAATATTTCTTTAACATTGTCATTTTAGGATGACATTAACATTTTGGGCAGCCTTATCACTCTTGATTCATACTGAACATGTTAGAAACCAAATGAAGAGCAAGAATTCAAGTAAAATTCAAGGATATTTCAGCTGTCTCATTCAAGCCCTTTGAAATTTGAATCCACTAAGTCATGAGCTATTGTAATAAAATTCTTCCTCTTCTATTCTGTATGGGCAATTAAAACTCCAAGCATAAGTATTCAAGTCTGTTTCAAGTTTATTTTATTTGATATATTCAGACCATTCTACCATCCATTGTATTGACTATTGCTTCCACTTCCTGCCACTTTGGAATTTCATAAGTATAACATCATTATTTATATGGGAGCTATTGATCAAAAGGAATAGTCACAACTGAGAAATTTAAGCAATTTCTCTTCAGATTTAATTGATCGTTAGCTTTGTAAAGTGTCATTAATTCAATTACACATCTGCTCAATGATATTGCTATTCATAACATGCTTCTCAACCTTTTCTATAATAGACATTCAAATGTCTTACATAACACAGGTAGAAAATACACGAAAACATTTTCTTCATCTATAGGAGTGACTATAAAAAACTATATGTCATATTTTTAACCTGTGTGGGTGATCAAATTTTTATTTTCTTAGAGCATAAAATTAATCTCTGATGCTATTCTACAATACAAAAATAATTGTATATTTTTAATGCCTCACTAGTATTAACAGAGTTTATTTTGGTATTATTGGTCATATAAAACCATTAATATTTCAATTCATTGTGTATGACATTTTAATTATAAATGTATTCCACATGCTGTGTGATTCAAAATAAGCATTTTACAAGGTATTTTATTAGAGAATCATTACAGAAACAAGTGAACAGACCTTCCTCACTGAGAAGTGGTAAAGAAAAGAAACAAATAAGAGTGTGAAGAGAAAGTTCACAGAATAGGAGAAAATCTTTGCCAGTTGCTTCTCTGACAGGGGATTAATAGAATATACAACAAACTCAAAAAACTTAAAAATGGTGACAGCTGCAACAATAACAAATAATCTAATCAATAAATAGGCAAAACAACTCATCAGACATTGCTCAAAAGAAGAAACAATACATGGACAACAAATATATGGAGAAATCCTTAACATCTCTAGCAATCGGGGAAACACAAATCAACACTGCCCTAAGATTTCATCTCACTCCAGCCAGAATGATAATTATTAAGAACAAAAACAACAATGAATGTTGGCGAGGGTGTGGGGAAAAGGCCCATTTGTACATTGCTGGTGGGTCTGCAGACTAGTACAACCACTCTGGGAAGTAGTATGGAGATTCCTCAAAACACTGGGAATGAAATTACCGTATGATCCAGCTCTCCTACCCCTTGGTATTCATCCAAAAGAACTAAAATCAGCATATTATACCCATACAGCCACCTCAATGTTTACTGCACCACAATTCACAATAGCCAAATTAGGGAATCAAGTTAGATGCCTGTCAATAGATGAATGGATTAAGAAATTGTGGTATATATACACAAGGGAGTTTTGCTCAGCCATAAAGATTGAAATATGGTGGCTGGGGCTATTGCTCAGTGGTAGAGCTTATGTGAGGCACTGGGTTCAATTCTTGGCACCACATACAAGTAAATAAAATAAAGGTCCTTGAACAACAAAAAAATGAAAAAGACATTGAAATTATGGAATTTGTTGGTAAATGAATGGAAATGGAGACCATCAAGCTAAGTGAAATAAACTAGTCTCAGAAAATCAGGGGTCGAATGGTTTCTGTCATATATGGAAGCTAGAGAAAAACAAAGGAAAGAAGGAGGAGATGATCTATAGAGCAGAAGAAGAAGATTGAGAGTCAGAGAAGAGGGATGGGAAAGGGAAGAAAATGCAGAATGAATTTTAAAAATCATGTTGTATGCATGTACAAATACAGCCATGGAAGTTTATCGTTATATATAAGTAGAAAGAATCAAAATTAACAGAGATGAGTAAAAGGATGATCAGTGAAGTGGAGGAAGAAGAATGAGGAGGGAGAAGGGGAAGGAAAAAGGGAACTGAAATCATATTCCACGTATGTACCAATTTGTTAAGTTGAACCCAATTACTACTATGTGTAAATACAATGTTCTAATACAAATAAAAAAATAAAGAATTCTAACTGCAAAGAAAATTTCAGTTACCAAGATTTAAGGCTTCCTTAGGGAAAATTTGTAAAACCTTTCAGTGTCTCATTTATCATTGTATTTATCATTGTTAGTAGAATTTGGTGATCTGTAATAGAGGATTATTTCATGCTCAGTAATATCATGTTTCTCATTGATAATCACATAGAATGTTGATGTTGGCTTTCTTGCTCTACCTCCTACCCCTGCCCTTTTAATAATATGAAGTATTGTGAATTTTATGAAGGTTCACATGAATACAATTTTCCAAGAACAATATGTAAAAAGAGAACTAAATTGACATTAATACATTTATGCTAAAGTTACCATGAAAAGTACATTATTGTAAATGCTCCAGTATTTTAAAGATGTGTATACATACATACTCTTTTGCACATGTGTGTACATACATTTATTAAATATGTGTAAATATATACCCACACTCTATATTTATACAACTTGTGTGTATATACACACAGACATATGCAAAAAATTACCTATCAGGAAAAATTATTGTAAATTAAATCATCTTTAAATTTTAACCTAGTATTTGAAATATGTTGGATAAATCATTGCAATTTAACAAGCTATTGTTGTTAGTTTTTGTATAAAATTTGAAATATCACCTTTAGTATGTAGGAATATCTGCTGGTTTATTCTTTTAAGCATTCAAATCAAATAGAGAATGAAGAGAGCAAGATTATACACAAAAAGTTTAGAGATAGAAGGGATCATACAGATCATCTGTTGAACTGGCCATGCAGGGTAGTTATTTCCTATAACATATCCTAAAACATAAATTTTGGGTTGGGAGAAACAGTTTTTAAAGAGAATTATTGAGCTTTATTTACAAGTACATAAGTATTTTAAATATACAGCTTAATGAATTTGAACAAACATGGGCATGTATGTCTATCACTACAATCAGAATATATATTTTCATCATCACAAAAATCTTCCGTCACATCCTCCCCAGCTGCAGGCAACATCTGGTGCACTTTTTTGTCACAATGCATTATTTTTTTTTCTGTTCTATAATTGCATATGAATGCAACCATAATATATATGCTCTTTGACTCTGAATTGCTCCACCCAGCTTGTTGGGATGCATCCATGTCTCGAAGTAGTATTTTGATTTTAGTCTGAGAATCATTCCTTTGAATGGATAGCACATTTTACAAAACCATTGACATATTGATAATCATTTGGATTATTTCCAGTTTTTTGGTTAATATGAAAATATTAAACTTTGTGTTCATGTGTTTTCCTGACTCTTGAGAAAATATCTAGCAGTGTAAATGCTATGGTGCGTATATTTATCTTTACTAAATACGTCCAATTATTTTCCAGAATATTTGGATCATTTTCATTTCTTCTGATATGTGAGCATTCTAATAAGTCCACATTCCATCAGCTATTGGTGTGGTTGGCTTTCACAGGTTGCTGTTCTACTGGATGAATAGAGCCATTTCATTAAGGATTTGATTTTCATGTCCCTGATCACTAATAAAATAAAGTGTCTTTGCAAGTGAATACTGACTACTTTTACATACATTCTTTTTTGAAGTTTTGATTCAAACTGCCTATTTTTTTTGTCAGTTTGTCTCATTAATTTGTGAAAGTTATTTAAATATTCTGGATATTAATCTTTGATATGTATGTATGAGTTTTATTCCATTCTGTGCCTTGTCTCCTCCTAAGTTAGGAAGTGAAATAAGTCAATCTCAAGAAATCATAGGTTGAATAGTTTAACATTTTGCAAAATATAATTTTCAATTTTTTATTTATAATTTTAGCATTAAAAATCGAATGCCTTGCTCAATACTACAGAATTTTCACCTGTGTTTTACTCTAGAATTTTGCAGTTTTAACTTTTATGTTCAGGACTATGATTTGAGTTCAACTTTGTGTATATTGTATGGCATAATAGTTGAAGTTGTATTTTCCCATGTGAACATCTCTTGTTCCAGCAGAATTAGCAGAAAGACTGTTCTTTCCCCTCTGAATTAACTTGGTAACTTGGTTCTTTCCCCATATTTATGTGAGTCTATTTCTGTACTCTATTCTGCTCCATTGAACTGTAAGTCTAGTTTTACATGAATTCTACACTCTCCAGATACCTGCAGTGATAGAGGTATAATTTAAGGTAGCCTAAATCTCCTGTTTTGTTCCTTTTAAAAATTCTTTTGGCTATTTCAGTCTTTTTTGCTTTCTCCTATATATCTTAGAGCCATCTTGTCCATTTGTCCATTTTTACACAGTATTTCTGGATTTGGATTAATAAATTCATTATTCTCAATTTAGGGTAATTGACATGGAGACAATATTGAGGTTTTTGTTTTTTGTGCTGGAGATTGAGCCCAGGAGTGCTTTATTGCAGAGTCACATCCCTAGCTCTTTTTATTGTTTATTTTGAGACCGGGACTCCCTAAGTTGTTGAGGCTGGTCTTGAATTTGCCATCCCCTTGCCTCAGCTTCTATAGTCCTTGGAATTACAGAAGTGTCCCACTGTACCTGGAAAAATTGAGTTTTTATCTTTAATCATGATGTGATATATCTCTTCACTTATTTAGATCTTCAATGTCTTAGCAATATTTTGAGGGTTTTCATGATACAGATTGTATACACACTTTGTTATATTTATGACTACATAGATCATGCATTCATGTTAGAATAAACAAGTGTTTTATTAATTTTATTCTCTGATGGCTCATTGTTACAGTTAGAAAATGAAATTGTTTTTGTGCATTTGCCCAGTGTGCTGAAAACTTGCTAAAATTGCTTATTAGTTCTAGTAGTTTCTTTGTAGATTTAGGATTTTCCATGTAAATTCCAGGCTAAATATAAATAAAGGCACATGGATGTGTTCCTTTCCAAACTGCATGTATGCCTTATTTCTCTTTCTTATATCCTTCCATGGGTAGTATAATTCTGAATAAAAATGATGAAAGCCTTGCCCTGTTTTCATTCTTAAAGAATGCTTTCATTCTTTTACCATTCAGTATTATGTTAGCTATAGGATATTTATGGTTACCTGTATTAATTTATCATCTGTTACTATAACCAAGTGGTCTGGGACTGTGTTCTTTGTAAAGGATAAAGATTTATTTAGGTAACAGTTCTAGAGACTGGCAAGGGTAAAGGCCTGGCACTGGAGTCTGGTGAGAACCTCCTTGTTGCATAATAAAATGGTAGAGGGTATTAAGTGAACAGACAGCGTGTGCCCTAGCTCGGCTGTCTCTTCTTCTTGTAAAGCCACAAATGCCATCATGACAGCCCTACCCTCATGATTGCATCTAATTCAATAACCTCTCTCATGACCCACAACTGAATATCATTGGAATATGAAATTGCTGATTTAGTTCTAGTCCATAAAAAATATCCTATATTAAATATAAGAAATTCCTTTCATCAGTAGTTAGCAGTATTTCTAAAAAATTAAATAGGTTTAAATTTTTGTGAAGTGATTTTTACAAATCCTCATGTATGATTCCATGAAATTCATCCTGTTTCTGTTAATGGTTTGAATTACACATGAACTGACATCACTGCAATCAACTCCACTTTTCATGTTACATTTTCCTGATGTTGCTGGGTGGTGTTTAAAACAAAGGCCAAATGTTTTCCCTGATAAGTGGATGATGATGTATAATTGGGTTCGGGGGATAGGGGATGAGAGGAATTTTAGACTATGAAGAGGAAAATGAGAGGGAGAGGGGTGGGGGTATGAAAAGTGGTGGAATGAGACAGACATCATTACCCTATGTACATGTATGATGACATGAATGGCGTGAATACATCATGCACAACCGTAGGAAGGAGAAGTTGTACCCCATGTGTGTACAGTGAATCAAAATGCAGTCTGCAAAAATAAAAAAAAAGAAAAGAATATTAATTTCAGGGCAGGGATGTAACTCAGTGGTAGAGTATGTACCTAACATATAGGAGGCTCTGGATTCCACACCCAACACTACACACACACACACACACACACACACACACCACACACACAGAGTATGACTTTCATGTGTGTGAACAGGCAGAAATCTGATTTCCCCCAAATATGCCCACATAGGAATCTCCTCAACTTGTGGATATGCTGCATCACAGAGCAAAAGAGCTTCACAAATGTGGTGCAGGTTAAGAACTCTGAGATGGGGAGATCAGTGTGGATGTGCAGGGTGGGCCCAATCTAATCCTGTGAATCTGTAAAGGCAGAGAACCTTTCCTGGCTGGGTTCAGAGAGGTGTGATGTTGCCAGCCTTGGACATGGAGGAAAGGGAAGAAGGAATAAGCCCATGCAAGTGGTGAATGAGGGTGGTCTCCAAAGGCCAAAAACACCCACGAGGGGATTCCATGTTCTTGGAGCACCAAGGAAGCAAGGCAGCCCTGCCCTGCAAGTCCTTGATTCTAGCCTAGCGTGTTGGAGTTCTGGCCTACAGAACTAGAAGATCATAAATTTGCATTGTTTAAGCTGCAAAATTTATAGAAATCCGATTCAGCAACAACCCCCAATCTGATGCCATTGTTCATGAAAAATATTCGTCTATAGTTAGTTTTCCCCCTCATGTTTATTATTGAGGTAAAATACTGGTCTTGAAAAATGAGCTAAGAAGTGAATGCTCTCATTAAAGTTTGTAGAAGAGTTTGTGTAATTTTGCATTATTTCTTTCAGACTTGTTTGCTCTATTTCACAGGTGAAACTATCTTAACCTGAACTCCTCTTGGTGAGCAGGTCACATGGTAAAACTGAATTTTCTTCATGATTACAGGGCTATTCAAAATTTCTAATTTCTTTCCTGTCATTTTTTATAAGTGCAACACATTTGCTTATTTCATTTAATACTAGAATTAATTGGAATAATGTTGACTGTGATTTTTTTAGTGTCTTTAGGATTTATATCCCCTTTCAATTTAAATTGTTAATTTAATTAACAATTAAACAATTAATTATTAATTTCACTTTCTTCTTGCCTATTGTAGCTAGTTTATCAATTTAATAAAAATTTTCAAAGTACCGTCTTTTAGATTTTTAACTTATTCTCTAGTTTGTCTGCTGTCAGTTACTGATTTCTGCTTATGTGTTCATCATATTCTTCTTTCTATGCACTATGGAGTTGGCTTGTTCGCTTGTTAAAATAAAATCTAGAGCGTTGATTTTAGACCTTTCCTAATATAGACATTTACAGCTACAGATTTTCTTCTCTACTCACTATTTTACTTCCATTTCCAACATGTCAACCATATTTTTTAAAATTATTTTTCAGTTAAATTATTTGTTTTCTTCTTTCACCCATGGAATATTTAAGAAGAGTGATGATTAATTCTCTAACATTGGCCATTTTTCCAGACGTCTTTTCATGTGGTATTTCTAATTTGTTTTTCACTGTAGTCAAAGAACATATTCTGTACAATTTCATTATTTTAAAATATACTGAGAGTTGTTTTGTGACTCACTTTGTATAATGTGATGATATTTTCCTGTGTGTTTCAGTGGACTACGTTTTACAGTTAAAGAATGTAGTGTTTTCAAAGTGTGAATTATGTCAGGAGTCAGCAGTGTTCAAGCATTCTATACAGTTATTGATTTTATGTCTACTTGTAATTGCTGGAGGTTGAATATTGGAATCTCTAAATACAACATGTGGACGTGTCTACTCCTCCCTTTGGTCTTGCTGGTTTAGCTTTATAAGTTTTGCAGCTCTGTCATTAATTGCTTACACATTTAGGATTGTGATGTGTTTTGGATTTATTGAGCTGTCTTCATGTGGATGTCCTTTTCTTTTGTAGCAATGTTTCTTCTCATGAGTTCTAGTCTCTTGAATGTCACTACAGACATTCCAGTCTTCTTATTGCTGATGATTCCATGATGTAAAAGTTTTTACATCCTTTGTCATTAAAACACTTGGTAATTTTATAGTAATGTCACAGGTAGCATTTTTATGCTCAGAGAATACAGTTGATATTTGCTTTTGATTAACTCTGAAAATCTCTGACATTTAATTAAAAAGTTTATTAAGCCTTTTTACTTTATTGTGATTTTCAGCGTAACGGGATTTTCACCTACCATTTTGGTGCTTGGTTTCTGTTAGTGTTATCTGTTCTTTATTGCTTTATTATTCTTTCCTTGTTTTATTTAATACATTAATTGATTAATTTTTTTTTGGATTGAGAACTTTTCATATTCTTTTTAGTCTCTATCTGGACTTTTCTTAGTGGTTGCTGTAGGGTTTGTAGTAGCACCTTAAATCATCATGCAGTCCCATAATACTCTCCCACAACATGAAGGAGGCACAGTTTTCAGCAGCACCCTTCCACTCTTGCCTCCTAGACTTTGTTATTATGGCCATACATTTTATCTTTACCTGTACTATAAGTTCTCCAAAAGTTGGTTATATCTGCTTTCAACAATTATTTTTAAAATAAATTTAAGAAGACTCCTGTATGTGTTCCCATTTATTTAACCTTTCTTCCAATCTTCATTGCATTTATATATTTGAGTTCCTTCTAGCGTCATTTTCCTTGGGTCCAAAAAGCTTCATTAACATTTCTCATAGTGTTGTTCAGCTGGTGATGAATTCTCACTTCATTTACGTCTGAAAAATATTTATCCTATCCTCAGGTTTGAAGGGTTTTCTAGCAGATATAAAACTTGAGCTTAACAGGATCTTTTCCCCCCTATCTGGGCTTAACAACTGACTTGCATTGTTAGTGAAAGAAGCTCTTCCTTCCTTCCCTATACACATTATAGCCAAGCTCAGCTGCTAACTGTAAGGATGTTTTATTCGTCGGTGGTATTTAGCAATTTGAGCTGATGAGGTGTGCTGTGATTTTATCAGAGCTTACCATTCTTGGAGCTGATTAAGTTGTTGAATATGTTGTTTCATATTTTCATCCTTAAAAAATTTTTGATCATTACTTTTTCAAATTTTCTTTAGTTCTTTTCTCCCCATCTTTTCCTTCTAGGGTCCCAATTTCAACATTTAGTTATCTCCCAAATCCTCATGGTGACACTAAGTTTTATTTTATTCTTCTCCATGATTCAATTTTATAGATTCTATTGCTATGGATTCGGTCCATTGACCTTTTTTTCTCTGTGGTGTTCAGTATGAGGCTGCTGGTAAGCCCATTTTTATGTTTCCCATCTTATATATTATATTTTTCAGCTCTCAAACTTTGATTTGTTCTATTATAAAATATAAAACATAAATCTTGCATGTCTCCTCATTATGTTCTTATTTTCTTTTAAGTCCTTCACCAAGTGATCACAGATCTTTAAAAGTTCTTATCTACCAATTTCATCTTCCCTATCATTTCTGTGTCTGCTTCTATTTACTGATTTTTCTTATGTTTATAGGTCACATTTTCCAACTTCTTATCACGTACAGTACTTTTTATTAGAAGCTGGGTGAAGTAATATATTGTTCATAATTAGCGTTTGATGCTTTTTTCTTTAAGACTGAATTTATTTATTTATTTAGGCAGACAGCTCAGTTACTTAAATAAGCTTGGTCTTTTTGAATCTCATTTATAAACTTTATTGGAATGGATCTAAATTAGTCTCATGTCTTCAGCAAGCCCTAATACAGAGTTAGTGTGTGGCTTTTCTGCAATCTCTACACAGTGTCTCGAATACTCAACAAACTGTCTCTATTTTGCCTGGTTGGAATTCAAATAACGCCCAGCCTGATGTGAGTTATGGAAATCACTCAGTATGGTGATTCTTTGCCTCATAAATGTTTGCTCCCTGCATATGGATCTTAGTACTGAGTGTCATTTATGGGAATGGTCATACATATTCCTGGAGCTCTCCTCTGTGATCTTTCTTAAATTTCAGGCATCTCAGCTCCTCCAAACTCTCTCTCTCTGTCATTTCAAAATGGCAGGAGCATTGTATTGTGCTTGGATTTCTTCCCTTTACACCTTGGTCTGGAAAAGGTGCCAGGTAGAAATTTGAGATGAGCAATGTGTAACCTTATTTTTCTTCTCTAAGACCACAGCCTTGTACTATCTATTGTCTAATATTTAAACCCAACTCTTTCGTATAGTTTTGTCCAGTTTTCAAGTTTTTTTTAATGGTGAGAGGGCAATTTATTCTTCAATGTATAAAGACCAACACTGGTTTTTGAAGAAAAGATTGCTTCTGATCTCTTCTTGAAGTTGTGTTGCAAAAGACAATTTTTCTCTTCTTGAAAAACTAAATTTTGTCACATTACAAATTTTTGTATATTCAGCTAGAAATTTGCTTCTTATAACTTGCTCACAGATTATAGATATATGTTAAATCTGTAGGACTTAGCTACATTGCTTAGATTTCCCCCCACCATGTGACAGATGTTTAAAATTTGTAGACAGGAAATACTTTCCTCCCCAGAAATTATGTTCCAAACCCTTCATAATTTTGAACCCATTGGATACTATCAGATTAATAATATTTTTTCCTGAAGTAGATTGTCCATGAAGAAAAACAGCATTCCAGACGTGATCTGGTGAAATCATGCATATGGAATTGACCTTATATTATCAAATAATAAACACTTTTCACTTAATGCACTCTTACTAACATACTAGAATGGACTCTACATAGCTTCAACAAAATATCACTTTCCACCTCTATCTCATTAGGAAATAAAATCTGTGTTAAGAAATCACAGAGTTTGAGGTAGAAGTGCTGTTGAGCACACTTGATGCTCATGTCCTTCCTGTGGCCGAGCTTCTCCTGCCGGCCTGCTTGCAGCAGAACCCAGGCTGCTGATGGTGTGGGCTCAGTCATCTCGGCTCCGTCATCTCCTCCTCCAGTGATCTGTCATGCATTTCATAAACAAATTTCTTCCAAGCACTTTTTATTCATGGTATTCTCTTTACCTAGATTGCCCTTTCTGTCAAGGTTTCTTAGCTAAGCGTTACATATTCTTGAAGAATCTTCCCAAATACTGATTCATCAAGGAAGAACTTGGCCACTTTAGTCACTGAGGATGGGTTACATGTCCACATCCTTTAGCCATGATCTTTTGAATAACTGTCATTTCATTTAAGACATTTTATCATAATTTCCCAATGACTTGCCTGTTTGGAACACAGACTGGGATTACTTACTTTTTACCACTAGTATTTAGTAAAATGTTTGGGAAATAGTATAAGTGAAATAAATGCTTATTGAGGAGAAAAATGCATTTTACAAATAGGAAATGGAATTCCAAAATATTAATTGACTTTTCTAATAACAGAGATAAACTTAATAATCATGACATAGAACTAAAATTCTACCTACTTTTGAAACATCTTGGTTTAATATTTGAAAATTTAGCCTTTACATGTTAAATAGACAAAGTCCATATAGAAAGATATTGTTGCTTGGAGAGGCCACATGCTTTCCTAGGAATCAGTGCTAAGGTAAATGTTCAGGTCTTATGAATTTACTGTGGGGTGTAATCTCTGGAGGCAGAAGAGAGGAAATAGGAAGGGAGGAAGGACAGAAAGCAAACATGAAGATGACTGAGTTGGCCATCACTTGACACCAAAGACAATGAATGTTTAGTTCAGCAGGACTCTTCTGGAGACACTGGTGCTCTCCTGGTCTTATTCCCGGGGAGAAGAAGGGAGAAAATTAATCTGCCTGGCTGTTTCCTCCCGGTCTAAGATTGGTTCTGGCAGGGGAGGGTAATTCTCTATGCTTCTGGATTAAACATGCATAACTGACAACTGGGTCCCAGGATATCTTAAACATCAGGAAGGATTTGTTACAATCTTCTTCAGTCGCACAGTTGCTATCTGAAAAAGACCTCATAACTTTTTTATTTAGCTTATTTCCTTTATTAGATTTTGACATAGTAGAGTTGAGTCCTTGCTAAATGTGTGATGACACACTGATTCTTCTCTTGCCAAAGTATTTTGGGTACTAAAGTTGAGATAAAGGAGTAAGGTGCTCCTGCAAAATAGAAAAGCAAAATGAACTAACATTATTTCTCTCTGAATTTCCTAAAAAATAATGAATGGAAAAGCACTTCTGTGGAAATACTTTTGTCCCTAGAGCATCCTAAGGAGCTTTAGTAGTCATTTCATTTGTGATTTTCAGAAATTCTAAATTGTTTTTATGTTCCTAAAATTTAATTATCATTTCCCAATTTCTGCTGCTCAAAAATACAGCATACTAAACATATTTTGCAGTAGATTGTTGCATGAACTGAATACAAAATAGCACATAGAAATGATGTTTTAATTTGAATTCTATTACCAACTTTTCAAAGATAAGCATGGTTAAAAGTTTGGTATATGTTCTTCCAGAAATGTTTTTGGAGAAGGTGGGGAGATACTGGGAATTGAATCCAGGGGTGCTTTACCACAGAGCTACATCCCAAGCCTTTAAAAAACATTCTTATTTTGAGACAAGTTCTTGCTAACTTGTTGAAGGTCTCCCTAAGTTTTTGAGGCTGGCCTTGAGGTTGTGATCTTCCTGCCTCAGCCTCCTGAGTGGTTGGGTTACTGGCAAGTACCATGTACCTGGAACATCCAGATTTTTATATAATGTATATGTCCACATATGCCTCAGGGATTTTTCTTTATTTATTGCTTTGTAACTAGTCTTAGGAGAAGCAGGATCATGAGGGGGAACAGCCTGGGATCTTGCCTTTGCTTATAAACTGGACTGTAATGAACTTATTGTAAAACAAGGTCTATTAAGGGCCAAGAGGACTGGAGAGAGATGAAGAAAACTGTCTGGAAAGAGCAGGTTGAGGAAGGAAAGCCAGAGTTGAGAGGCCTCAGGAGTCTCCTGAGAAAGGTCCAAGGGAAAGAAGAGGCTGATGATGTGTACCAGCTCATTTTAGTGATGTCCTCACTGGAAGGACTTTTCTGGAAGAATGCCCTTATGAATGGACTTGCCTTTAGCTCTGGCCTTTGTGCTCCCTGCAAGAGGTTTCTTACAACCATCAAGGAAGTCCAGTTTGTCAGAAGCCTTTCTGAGATTTTTCAATGGATTTCATCCTGTGAGCTTTCTCCTCCTGAAGAACCTCTGTTTCCTGTTTGCAAACAGGAAAGTTGCAAGAAACTTCTCTGAAAAGTTGAAAAGAGACTTTTCAGAGGTCTCTATGGCAGCTGTGTAGTCTGTGCATCTGTCAAATCTTTTACATCTGCTGATCAAACTTGACCATTTCTATAAAATAGTGTGAGGGACTTTGAGCTGATGGAGGTGGGGTAACACCATGTGCAAGGCTGCCTGGGCCTGGAGGTAAACCTCATTTCCCATTGGAATTCGTCTGCTTTCTGGCCCTTGTTCGGAGCTGACTGAGTGAGGTTCACTGATTTCTGGAACCAAGGACACATCGCACTTTCCAACTTACTCAAATCAGCTGGTCACTTCTTCAAGCCACTCATACTCTTCCAGGCCTTTCGCCCCTCCAGGGTGACAGTGAGACTTGGCTTCAGGATTCCATAAACAAACACATCCTTGCAACTCTCTATGACAAAACCATCAGAGTCTGAGTCCCAGACCGAGGGATGGAGTGTCCATCTCACAGTCCCAACCTAGGGCAAGAAGCTGGTAGCCCATGGCCCTGGGGGTAATGGAAAGAGGCTCTGGCCTTGCCTGCTGCCTCCATTCTCCAAATCATTTCTGGCTTAGTTTTTCCTGCTGTGTGATTTTATTTCCTTTGCACTCTCTACTGAGGGACGACTGTGGTATATAGAATGGAAAAAGAAAGACAAGACTTTTGCTTAGTTGAAGCTTAATGAAGAAAATAGGTTGTAATAAGGAAAGAGAAGAGGTAATTACAAATGGTGGTAAATCCCATTTAGGAAACTAGATGAAATGTCACAAGACCATTTAGACAGGAAGTTCTTGGAAGAAGTCAGCCTACTAGCAGCCCTAATCTATAAGCAACTGAACACAGTCACAAGTCCCAGGGATGAAGGCATGGCTTTCCTGAAGGCATCATTCTGTCAGCCCCTGGAGAGCAGGCATTGCAGCCAGTGTTGGGGAGGACCACTGGGAGGAGGTGCAGATGGGAAGGTAGGGTCTCTTCTACGATGGCAGAGAATTTGGATTTACATGGAAAGCAGCTGTGTAAGTATTTTAAGAAAGGCATGCAGTGATGAGATGTAGGTATTTAAATGACTATCTTAAAGAGTGTTTTATTGCTTATGCCAGAGATTTACTATTGGATGTCAATTCTTCAACAGGAAAGATAAAATCATTTCCAAAATATACAAAAGAAGTTTGGAATGAACCCATGCTGAATTTATTAAAATGTTTTGGCAGATGGTATCTTCACACATGTAGTCCTTTGTACAAGATCTATCCTTCTATTTGTTCAAAATAGAATTTGTTTTAAAATTTACCCTTTTTAAAATATTTTACCTTAGAACTGTATATTTCTCATGAGGTCTAACCCTAGGTAGTCTGCGAATTTTTCAACAAATTTCATGTGACACAATTAATTTTGCATAAATTAAATGCTTTTTGACTTTTTTAAAAAATCTGACAAACTAGTAAAAGCTTTTCATTTTAAATATTTTCACTTAATAGTTTTTGACTTTCCAAAGTTAGATAATATTCATATAATATCTGTTCTTTCATATCATCTCCCCCCTCGCTATATAAACTTTTTAAAAATTTATTGGTCCTTTTAAGTTATACATAACATTACGAGTCATTTTGACATAATTACAAAAGATTGGAATGTAATTTTCTCTAATTCAGTGCCTAGTATTTATGCTTTCCTTCCCCCCTATTGCCTTCCCTCCACTGATTTTATGATATATATGCAAATATATATATATGTATACACACACACAGACACACACAAATATATGTATATTCCAATAGTATGCTGTGCATGTACATGATGGTGAGATCTGCTGTGGAATATTCATATATGTACTTGGGAAAGTCAGGGCAGGTTCATCCACTGTTCTTCCCTTCTCCTGTCCTGCCTATGTCCCCCTCACCCCCTTTGTCTACTCCATCTTTCTTCTATTTTGATGGAACCCTCAAAAACAGCCCTCATCTGGCTTATTTCACTAAGCATGATAATCTCCAGTTTCATTCATTTACCAGCAAATGTCTTAATTTATTTTTTCTTTTTGGCTGATTAAAACTCCACCGAGTATATATACCACATTTTCCTTTTCCATTTGTGTGTTGAGGAGCACCTAGGTTGGTTCCCATAGTTTGGTTGTTGTGAATTGGGCTGTTATAAACATGGATGTGGCTGCATCGCTGTAGTGTGCTGATTTTAGGTCTTTTGGGTTATTCCAAGGAGTGGATGCCTGGGTCATATGATGGTTCCATTCCTACTAAAATTTATTTTTTTAAACAAATTACACTGGCAAGAGCTTACAGGACAGAACTGATAAGTGTAAGTTGATTGTTAAGGCATGATGAAATTATATTAAATGCCTTATGTCAGCATTTATAATTTTTCTCCATTATGTATAATGCAACGAATTACATCACTATATCTCTTCAGTAATGAGCTATGTGTACATTCCTGGAACAAATAAACACTGCTTTTTAGGTAGCATAGTCTTCACCTCTGATGTAATTTATATAATAATACCATGTGGATATTAATAAATCATTTATATGCAAGTGATATTGCTCTATTTTTTTGCCTTCTTTGTTGTATATTAGAGTTACAGCAACTTTATAAAAAGCATCTGGAGTCTCAGGTTTTTCTATGCTCTGAAGCAAATTTAAAATCTCGATCCTTTGATTAGACTTACCTATATGTAGTCTTATAGATCTGGTGCCTTTATTGTTGGTTTTCTCAGACTTTCTAAATCTTTTTGTGAGATGAGCTTGGTATCTATATCTTCCAAGGAAACTTTTACATTTACAGATTTGGTGGTACAATGTTGTATTCTTTCCCTGCACACTATTTTAGTCTTTAATCCTTGCTCTGTGGATTTTTCTTCTTTTTTCTTTTCTTGGTAGTAGACTGAACCCAGAGGTACTTTACTACTGAGCTACATCTCAGCCCTTTTTATTTTTCGTTTTGAGAGAGAGTCTCAGGAAGTTGCAGAGGCTGGCTTTGAACTTGCGATCCTCCTGCCTCAGCCTCCAGTTGTTGGGATGACAGGCTTTTTTACATTGTTTATTCCTGGAAATGTTCATGAGGTTTCTGTGTTTTCTTTTTCCTTTTTGTGAGCAGTTTTCTTTCATCAATTATACTTACTTCAAACGTGAATTTCTTCTTTGCTTTTATTGTTCTGTCATCTAACTTCTTTGGTAGAAGACTGACTACAGAGGACATGTGGGCGGATAGCTTTTGATAGAATAAAGAACTCACATTCTACTGAAGGAGAAAGAAAGAAAGCAAGTATTTTAAAAATGAATGTATTTCACTCCTTAACACAGAATGTTTTAAAATTTCAGCACTTACATTTTTATATTCCTTTGATTCTTTTTTGATCCATTTGTCATAGTATCTTGCCTTGATTTATGGATGCCATGTGTCTTGAGTTTTCATGGAGAATAATAGCATTCTCTCTACTTTCTTGTATTAACCATATGTCACTAGAAAAATGGCACTTTCTGTATTTGTTTCAGATTCTTTTCAGGATACTGCGTGTCCCCTAGTGTCTCATCACCTGACAACAGTACCAGTTTTTAGAATGTATGATGTAAATACACATATTGCACCTGAGGTCGACTTCCTCAGTGGACCACTGAGCCAAGAATCTATGTAGCCTTGTCAACAGTAAGTCAATTTGCCTTCCTCTCTGTGCTTCCAAAGCCAATTTGCATTGCTACAAGCACTGATTTTCCACCGTCCTGACAAATTGTTGCTTATTTTGCTTTTGTTTATTTTAATTTTGTTTGCAAGAAGAAAGACACTGATGTTTTGAGAAAACATTCTTTTCCTTGCTGGGGTAATGTTGTCAAAGTTCTTTGAATTTCTTCCCATTTTCTACTTTCGGAACTGACCATATTTCAGTCCTGTGATGGGAGAATGTTAGGAGTTTCTGTTTTTGCCTGAATTTTCATTGCCAGTGGTAAGAGTGCAGGGAAGGATTTACTGCAGAAATTAAAGTTTTTAGAGATTTTATTGCTGTGCTGAGTTATTTCATCCTGTGTGTGTGCTGGGGATGAATGTTGGCTGGGGAATTATTCATCTTTTCTCTCTCTTCTGAAACCAATAATCAAAGTCCACTTTGGAAAAGCTCCTACTTTTCTTAGTGATTGAGCCACATTTAACCATGACATAAACATTACAGTCAGTGACTTTGTGTGTCTGGGAGTGGGACAGTTCTTGAAGTTATGCTACAATCTCCTGAAGGGCTTCCCTGTCACTTCCTCTTTCAACCCGGAATTTGTTTTATTTAGATGAAAAAATATTACTCTTAATCTTTAGGGAAACTTTCTTCTGCATGAGTTCAGGAATAAGTTATTTTCTCCAGTAATCATCACCAAGAAGGAGAGTCGGGAAGGGAAGGCGAGAGATGGGGAATGTGTTCTGTTATATGCATGTATGAGCATGCCACAATGGAACCCACTCTTCTGTATAATTAATGTGCATAAATAAAAAAACTTCTTTCTTGTTCATTGATAGCACATGTCTCTGTATGGTTTCTTGCTCAGTTTTCTTACTTGCTATCTTTTGTTACTGATCAAAATGGAATTTAGTAAAAAATATATGTTTATCAATTTTATTTCATCACAGATTGGAACTAGAAATTGTGTTCATTTGACAGTTTAATTTTTTTTTTTTTTTGTTTTACATCTGTTCCTCCAACAATTTCTTTATGGGGCATTCTAACTCTTAGATGTCACAGATGCATTTTGCCATACTTTTAATGCATAATGAAGGTTTTTAATCAAGAATGTGTTAGATTTGTGGGTGCAAATTATGGTAAGCAATTTTTGTTAGGAATTTCATTAAATGAGTGGAGTTAGTGGTCCAGTTTTTCCTGAAGAATATTTTTCAATCTTTAGAAATGGGATTCTGTGCTCATCTGTAAATGCATCTTATATTTTCCACAGTTACACATCTCCTTAAGGGAAAATCCAGGAACTAGAATGTAATTCCTCCAAAAACTAATACATTATTCCAGAAAGTCTGTTCCATCTTTGAGGCTATCAAATAAGGTTTTGTTCTAACCTTCCACGTTCAGGTAGGCAAAGTATTATTTAGCTTTATTTTGCTGATGTAGCAAATGAGACACATAAAATTTAAGTACTTCTCCAGATAACTAGTAAGAAAATAACAGAGCCCAAAATACCAAAGGCCTGTATTCTCTTATATGTGGATGCTCATTCACAATGTGGGGCTAGTGATAGGAAAGAATATAGTTACTTTCGATTACACAGAGGGGAGTGAATGGAGGGGAAGGTGTTTGGTGTAGGAAGGATAGTAGAGTGAAACAGACATGATTATCTCATGTAAATATATATGACTGCATGACTGATGTAATCCTATGTAAAATCAGAAAAATGAGAAATGATACTCCATTTATGTATGATCTATCAAAATGTATAAGTACATTTACTGTCATTTATTACTAATTAGAACAAATAAAAATTTTTTAAAAATTTAAAAAAATTAAGTACTTCTCCAGATAGCTAGTAAGAAAATAACAGAACCCAAAGGTATCTTTTTAATATAGTGGGACTTCTTCCCTATAGAAGTACCTCTCCAAATTTAGGAGTTAAGGAAAATACAGTCAGTCAACACATATTTTATCCCACACCTAATTTGTACAGTATGCCAATATAATGAGGGGGAATGCACAGGAGGAAATAAGGCATGATTCTGAAGGGTTGGCAATTATCTGGTTGAAGAAGGAAGCAATGAGGCTTTAAAATGATCAGCATCACTGTGCTCATTGAAAAGAAAAACGCCATCAACAATCAAAACAAGAATAGAAAGGTTCACATAAGCCCAGGCTTTTATTGTCAGGATTGCATCTTCTTGCTGCACCAGAGCAAGAGCTGCCCCAGGATTATTAACCTGTAAGTTTCCTGAAGCAGACTGGAGAATTTGACCTCTCTAAAACAGTTGCCTGTCTCATGTAATGTGGATGCTTCCTGAGATCCTGATGGCTGCTTGGCTGCCATTCTTGACCATGGCATTTGGCATCTGCCCCACTTGGCTCTGATTTTCCTTGACCCCTGGCTGCCCTGCCACTCCTGTGACCCAGGTCTTTACCAGGAACTGAACCTGCTGCTTACTCGCTGCTTTTTAGTACTGACTCTGCAAATCCCTGATCTGAATTCTGCAGAGCCTGGCAGTAAGTGCCAGAGGGGACATATGTAGGCAGAGCGAATGGAGGGTTACATAACTCCAAAGCAACTCCTGCCAGATTCACTTCAGGCAGAAATATTCATTTTGTTGTGAGGGAGGTATATAGAAAATTAATCTTATGATCAGAGCTCTAACAATATTTCCAAGATTCATTATGCCGTACACTACTGGGGTCTCTGCTTTGCTGTTCTGAGCTTGCAGTTATTACCCTGTGTACTAAGTAGAGAAATAATAAAATATAACCTGTAACTCAGAGATCTGTTGTAGGAAAATAGCTGAAAAACTAGGAAATCTCAAGTGATATTCTGGACATATGTTAATCTACAACAGTGAGGAAGATTTAATAATGTAAAATTTTCTTGCTGTATTTGGATGGTTCAGGATTAGATTAAAAATCCCCGTGAACAGTCAGCTCCATGTGATACCAGCCCCTGGGTTGGGAGCAAATCTGTATTTTCCCCTTCCCTTTCTTCCTTCCTCCCTTCTTTTCTTCTTTTCTTCTCTCTTTCTGTATTTTTCAAGCAGAATATAATATTACTGTGGATAGTAGTTAAAAATATGTCCATTTCCAAAATAGGGATTCATTACAATCAATGTCTTCAGGGAAATCTTATTCAAAAAAAAGTTTGTTAGAAAGGGGACATTTTTCCTGCTTGTTCTTATAAGATGGCTCCTCAACAATGTGAAGAAGAAATTCCTCTCTACTATTCTATTACAAGGATGAGTCATTGAAAATAGAAAGAGGTCAAGCTTTATGACTGCTCCAATCATTGTTGATCTTTACCTATACTTCCAAAAAATTAGGCGTTAATATGGGTGTGTTATGGCATTTCATTATGCTTTTGATTTGTATTTCCCTTATCACTAAGGAAGCTAAGGAAGCTAATAATAATTTTTATTAATTTATTTTGATTCATTGTACACAAATGGAGTATAGCTGTTATTTCTCTGGTTGTACATGAAGTAGAGTCACACCATTTATGTAATCATACATGTACACAGGGTAATGATGTATGTCTCATTCTGTTATTATTCTTACCCCCCCAACCCGATCCCACCCCTCTTTTTCCTCTATGCAATCCATCCTTCCTCCATTCTTGCCTCTCTCCTACCCCGCATTATGTATCATCATCCACTTATTGTTAAGTGCCTTCTGATGTTCTTCTTTGCCATCTGTATCTTTCCTCTGGCGAGTTAACTAAAATTTCTTGTCCAAATCTTATTGGGCCATTTTTATTATTCAGTTGTAAGACTTCCTTGTAAAATCTGGATATACATTCCTGGTCAGATGTGTGTTTCCAAAATCATTTTCTTTTAATTTGTGGCTTGTTTCTTCATTTTCTTAAGAGTGTTTTTCAAGGAACTGGAGTTTTAGATTTTGGTTGATACTTATTTATAATATTTTCATGGTTGATATTTATTTATAATATTTTCATGCTATTGTCCTGTCTAGGAAATATTTTCCTAATCAAAGTTGTGAAGATTCTCTTCTGGGTTCTCTTCTAGAGATTTTATCATTTAAGGTTTTAGAATTAGGCTTGTGCAATATTTTAATCATTTTAGAAAACAATTTGAGAGTTTCTGATAAGTCAAATTTACCTTTAGTATATGATTCACCAATCTCCTTTAGCTATTTACTCAAAAGCAATGAATCAAATCTGCACAAAGTTCTGTGCATGAATTTTTATGTAAATTTTATTTGTAATTGCTTACAATTGGAAACAGCCCAAATACCTGTCAACTGGTGAAAATATAGCCAATTATCATGTATGCATACAATGCATGTAAGGGAAAAACTACTAATATGTGTAGCAACATGATTGCAGGTCAAAAGCTTTATGCTTATGAAAAATACAGGCACAAAAGACACACAACATGTTACTCTATTTATATGACATATTAGAAAAACTCTAGGCATAGAAACCAATGATCATTTCCCAGGGCCTAAGGGCCAGGGTAAGGGGTTAATTTCAAAATGACATAAAAGAATTTTTTGGGGAAATGAAAATGATATGTATTTCAGTTGGGTTGTTGATTATGAGACTTCCATTTAAAGAAAAATGTGAATTTTTCTACAAAATTTATTGAACTGTGCATGTAAAATGTTGAACTTCTCTGTGTAAACTATACTGGCAAAAAATGAGTAGACAAAATACTTTTAAAAGTTTCAAGCTTGATTTTGACCTCTGAGCCCTTGGACCTAAGCCCACCCCTTTCCCGGGGACACATCACTGCGGCTTCAGCACTGCGGCTTCAGATGAGATTTACCCGGGAGCGGAGCTGTTTGCCGGCCCCAGCGGGGAATTTGGGCCCGGTCGGCGCCATTTTACAGCTTCCCTGGCGGAGAGTCTCCATTTTGACCTCTGGGCCCTCGGACCTAAGCCCACCCCTTTCCCCAGGGACACAGCGCTGCGGCTTCAGCGCTGCGCTTCAGGTGAGATTTACCGGGGAACGGAGCTGCTTGCCGGCCCCAGCGGGGAATTTGGGCCCGGTCGGGGCCATTCTACAGCTTCCCTGGCGGAGAGACTTCATTTTGACCTCTCTGAGCCCTCCGACCTAAGCCCACCCCTTTCATGGGGACACGGTGCTGCGGCTCCAGGGACATGGCGCTGCGGCTCCAGGGACACAGTGTGGCATCTCCTGGTTGCCTCTGCCCAGAAACATCGATCATTCCCAACCTGGAGGTGGTGAGATAGCGGCTATCTTGGTTCACCACTTGATCAAGCACCTCTCAAACATCTGGTGAGTTGCTGGAAATCTGCAGGGACGCTCTGGGTCTTTACAGGAAAGTTGCAATCCCTCTGATTTGCACTACTAGAGGGGGAGGATATATGAGCAGCATGGGAAGACACGGGAAGAAAGTGTCCCAAACAAACCTGGATGGTGCATCAGGAGATCCTAAGGACAGCACGGTAGAGGGAATGACAGAAATGGAGTTCAGAATGTTCATAATTAAAATGATCCGAGAAGAGAATGAGGTGACGAGACACCAGATTCAGGCTATGAATAATCAGCTATTAGAGCAATTTCAGGAAGCAAAAAATCATTTCAATAAAGGGATAGAAGTTCTGAGAAAAAAGCAAACAGAAATCCTTGAAGAAAATAAGGAAATGAAGGAAACAATCAACCAAGTTAAAAACTCAATAGAAAGCATAATTAATAGAATAGATCACATGGAAGACAGAACCTCAGACAATGAAGACAAAATATTTAATCTTGAAAACAAGGTTGAACAAACAGAGAAGATGGTTAGGAATCATGAACGAAACCTCCAAGAAATATGGGACATCATGAAAAGACCAAATTTAAGAGTTATTGGGATTGAGGAAGGCACAGAGATACAAACCAAGGGTATGAACAATCTGTTCAATGAAATAATATCAGAAAATTTCCCAAATATGATGAATGAGATGGAAAATCAATTACAAGAGGCCTACAGGACACCAAACGCACAGAATTTCAACAGCTCCACACCAAGGCACATTATAATGAAAATGCCTAACATACAAAACAAAGATAGAATTTTAAAGGCTGCGAGAGAAAAGCAGCAGATTACCTACAGGGGGAAACCAATACGGATATCAGCAGATTTCTCAGCCCAGACCCTAAAAGCAAGAAGGGCCTGGAACAACATATTTCAAGCTCTGAAAGAAAATGGATGCCAACCAAGAATCTTATATCCAGCAAAACTTACCTTCAGATATGATGACGAATTAAAATCCTTCCATGATAAACAAAAGCTTAAAGAATTCACAAAGAGAAAGCCTGCCCTACAGAACATTCTCAACAAAATATTCGAAGAGGAAGAAATGAAAAATAACAACCTCGGTCACCATGGGGAGGAACTACCCTAAAGAAAGAGTCAATCAAAGGAGAAACAAAGTTAAGCTAAAAACCCTAAAAAAGCTAAAATGACAGGAAATACAAGTCATATCTCAATAATAACCCTGAATGTAAATGGCCTAAACTCATCAATCAAAAGACATAGACTGGCAGACTGGATTAAAAAGAAAGACCCAACAATATGCTGCCTTCAAGAGACTCATCTCATAGAAAAACATGCCCACAGACTAAAGGTGAAAGGTTGGGAAAAAGCATACCATGCACACGGACTGAGTAAAAAAGCTGGGGTTTCCATCCTCATTTCAGACAAAGCAGACTTCAAACCAAAGATAGTCAGAAGGGATAAAGAAGGACATTTCATATTGCTTAAAGGTAGCATAAATCAACAGGTCATAACAATCATAAATATTTATGCACCAAACAATGGCGCATCCATGTATGTCAATCAGATCCTCCTCAATTTCAGGAATCAAATAGACCAAAACACAATAATACTCGGAGACTTTAACACTCCTCTCTCACCGTTGGACAGATCTTCCAAACAAAAATTGAATAAAGAAACTATAGGACTCAATGACACAATCGCTAATTTGGACTTAACGGACATATATAGAATATTCCATCCATCAAAAAGCAAATACACTTTCTTCTCAGCAGCTCATGGATCCTTCTCTAAAATAGACCATATGTTATGCCACAAAGCTACTCTTAACAAATACAAAAACATAGAGATACTACCTTGTATACTATCAGATCAAAATGGCATGAAATTAGACATCAACGAGAAAGTTAGAAACAGAAACTACTCCAAGACCTGGAGATTAAATAATATGCTATTGAATGATACATGGATAACAGAAGACATTAGGGGGGAAATTAAAAGATTCTTAGAGGTCAACG
>JAJEJO010002685.1:94633-108487 GCA_020662805.1 Glaucomys volans
TGAAACAATAGCTGTACTCCATTTGTGTTCAATGAATCAATAAGTAAATAAAAAAAAATAAATAAAAAAATAAAAAAAAAGTTTCAAGCTTTAACAGAATTGTTTTTTAAAAATTTCTGATCTGTTTATAAGTCCTTTCCTCCCATTTTTCACTGTGAATAAATTAATTTTCCCCAGGAGGTGAGAGAACCCAGCAACCGTTTCCTGGCTCTCCTAGAGGTGTTAATAGGTTATTACAGAAGTTTTCTTCATCCTTATTAAAAGGATGTCACTGTTTCTGGCTAGAAAATCAGACACATATTATCTTTTTGCTCTTTGATGACTTGTCATACTTTGTTCAGTTGTTCCTTCTTTTCTAGCCTCTGAACTAGATAGCTCTTTTTTCCCCATTCCTCTTATACCCTAGTTTAGGCTTCTGTATCATTCAACTTGGACCAACACATTCAGCTTTTAATGACTCCTAAGCTACAACTTTTTTTTTTTTAGTAATTATTTTTAGTTTCACAGACTTCATTTTGATTCATTGTACACATATGGGCTACAAATTTTCATTTCTACGGTTGTGCATGATGTACATTCATATCATTATTATTAATCATACATGTACATAGGGCAATGATGCCTGTCTCATTCCACCATTTTTCATACCCCACCCCTCCCCTTCTCATTTCACTCTGCGTAATCTAAAGTTCCTTCATTCTTCTCTCAGCCCCAGCTCCCCAACCAGATTTTATATCATCATCCACTTACCAGGGAAAACATTTGGCCTTTGTTTTTTGGGGATTGGCTTATTTCACTTAGCATGATATTCTCCAATTCCATCCATTAATCTGCAAGTGCCATAATATTATTATTCTTTATGGCTGACGAGTATTCCGTTGTGTATATATATACCACAGCTTCTTTTTCCATTCATCTGTTGAAGGGCATCTGGGTTGGTTCCACAGTCTAGCTATTGTGAATTGAGCTTCTATAAACATTGATGTGGCTGTGTCTAATTCACAATGAAGATTATGCATTAGTGCATCTTAAAATGCAAATTTCAAATTACCTAACACATTGAAGTTACGTCTTCCACTTATCTGTAAATACTATTGGTAACATAGCTCCAAATGAAATGATCTACAAAACATGGTAGTGGCTAAAGCACTTTTTTTGGTTTAGCAATTATAAAAGACACCTGAGCATAAATTAAGAATTTATTTTTCACAAAATTATCCTTCCAAATAGAAGATAGACTGTGTCTGTGTACCATCTTTCACTCCTTGGAGTACTACTTTCTTCATGCTTTTATTTTTAATAAGAATATATAGTAGGGGAACATCTGTTAGCCTTTGATAATAAAATTAAGTATTAGTTTGAATAGTCATAGAGGTCTCCTGGTGGAGTAACTATGGATGTGAAAGACTTAACATGTTTTAGAGAGGTGTGATCTCATAATTGGAAGATTTCATGCAATAAACAAACCTTTACATATATTTATATGATTTTATAAATTAAATTGTTTAAGAATATACTCAACTATTTTATCTTATACCCGAAATTTATATTGGACAACCTACTACTCCCATTTGTTTTGTATTTTTCATTGAGATCTGTCTATCTATCTATCTATCTATCTATCTATCTATCTATATCTACCTATCTATCTATCTAATCATCTAATAAGTCAAATCAATTGATTCAGCACCCATGCATGTGTAGTCCATTTGTATTATCTTGACTACCAGTGAAAATTTATTAAACCTATTTCTTGTATTCATGTTTAATCATCAACTTCTAAAATACGTTAGCAGTATTACATTACATTCCTATAGGACCCAGCAATGATTGGTGAGGACTTTAGTATCTTAATTTAGGTTGCTGTAGTAGGCAATAGGTTGGGTGGTTTATAAAATACAGAAATTTATTTCTGACAGTTCTGGAGGCTGAAAGTCTGAGACCTGGGTGCCTGCATGGTCAGCTTCAGGTGAGAGCCCAGTTGCAGACTGCCTATTTCTCCTTATATATTAAGATCATAGAAGGAGAGATAGAGAGCTATCTGGACTCTTATAAAGGCACTCCCTCCTATTCAGTAGGGCTCCACTGTCATGCCTGGTTACCTTCCAAAAGCCCATCTACTAGATTTTAACCCCAAATGGGGTTGCATAACCCCCAATGGGGTTGCACTGAATCCATAACAGATGGGCTTATGGGCATCTCAATCCCAGAAATATTTGGGAATATACATAGTAGGACTACCTACTCCTCTTTTTTATCTACGACAGTTCCTTCGTATAAAATTTTTCTGAAAAATTAAGGCCTTGGGATTTGTTGCAGTGGATTGCATTTTTCTTCAATAATGTCTGAATATCTGTTAGAATTTGTCCTTCTTCTGCAGTCTTTTATGCCATATGATTCATAAAATGCATAGTTCTTACTGGTCAGAGACATCAGCTGAGACTTGGGAGTCTTCCACTTTCTTCTGGGTCTATTATCATTTTCTTCTCTTCCCCAATTGGTCCTCTTTCAAATGCAGAAGGCAGGCCTAGAAGCTGTAAACATTCCTTTCAGGCTTCAGCACTGTTTGATCACATGTAGTTTATAATCACACCAGAGAGTTAAATAAGTGTGATGTCCCCAATATGTGCCATCATCTCCTTTCTTTTAGTTACAAAAGAAATATTTTTGTGATACACAGTTAGCCCAAAAGATGGGTGTCATAATGGCTGTTTATAGTGGTTTGGATTAGAAAGGTTAATATGAATATTTTGATTGTTTTTCTTCTTTGTTGTAGAAGAGTTTGTGATAGGCTGAGGTCTATCCACACTGTCAGCAGATGCTAAGGCAAATAGAGATGAGTCAGCCTATTAGATACTTTTAATAGCAGAAATAATTGGGCCATATCTATCTATTTCTTTTTTTCAGGAGAAAAACAAGTAGAGCTAGAAATTATTTCATGATTTTGTGATAATAAATACATCAGTTAAGTAGCTACAAATCAAGAGTAGATGTTACCAATTAATTCTGTGCCCAGAAGAGACTTCTTACACTCAGATTTTGGTCTTTCCAATTCCACAGAGGATTCAAATAGCAGAGAATGTGGATGGATGACCTGTTTTTTCTCTATATCTCAGTTTGTGGAAGTTATTATTTCCCCTTCTATGCTTAAATACCCTACATTCTTTTCACCCTAAGACTAAATATCCTCATTCCAACCTAGATATGCCCTCATAAAATATGCACAATGCCCTCTCTGCAGCAGTAAAATTATTTTAGTTTATTTCCATACTTTTCAAACTTTTGGAAGGATGACTCAGTTATCAGACAGTATCATAATTTTCATGAATAAAATCATGACTCTCAAAGAGAACATATAAAGATAAAACAGTAGTGGGATACAGAAAACCCAGATTATATCCTTTCTTGATTCATCTAGGGTTTATTGAGGACCCGCCATGTTGCTCTGGAATATTGATGGTTGGAAGATGCGTTTCAGGAGGAGATCCTCTATGACTTTAAACACTTTCCAAACTTATCTGAACAAAGACTCTCCTCCCACATATACTCACTAAGTTTTTAGTTCCAATAGGAGAGAATCATTATCATTAATTTAAATTTTAAAAACCTATGGATGCATGTATGTGTGTGTGTGGGTGTTTATGTGCTCACTGATTGATGAATCAAAGGAAAATTTATGCTTGGTCTGGTAGTTTTGGGGAAGGGGAATGGGAGAGGGGAACTAAATATATTTTGAGATATAGGGAATGAGGCAAGTAAGAGATTTCCTACCATGTACATGGTTTTTAAATGAGAGGATATTTAGTTTTTTATTTTAAGTTGTGTTAGGTTTCCATATAACACACTGCTGTTACTTAGGGAATTTTCCACAAAAGCCTTCCCCCCCCCCAAAAAAATGTTTGCTGAGAGTGGTGTTTGGCAGAAACTAGGATTTAAAAAGACTGTGTGGCATTGGGTCAACATAGTGTTGAGGGAAGGTAAAGGTGCTGGAAGAAAGATAAAAATAGAAATCAGTAGGCAAAACTCAGATCTTGCAGCTACAGTCATTTAAGAAAACTTTAACCCATGGTAACCACTGTTACTGGGCCTGACTCATTTTTCTTATGTGAAAGTTTAGAGGACTTGGGGATATAGAGGTAACCATCTGGACTTGCACAGAAAAAAGCTGCTGAAAGAAATACTCATAAATTTAGAGTGCATCTTCTCTAAATCACTGAAGAAATATTATGGAGTATTATCAGCAAGAGAGAAGAGTAAGACAATCCATACTTTGTGCCCCCTACAAGAAGCAATCAGACAGCTCTCTCTGGGCAAATATAGGTCTGAGGGAACTCAGGAGTCCAAATAAGAAGCTGTACCAACATGGTGGAATGTTAAAGAATGAAGAAGACTTTGCAGAGAGGAGAGGAAGACTCCTTTTATTTTGCTGCATCCTCCCACCCTCCCCCAAGACAGCACAAAGCACAAGTTAATGTCAAGAAGAAGCTCCTTGTCCCACATGCTTTTTTTTTTTTTCTCATGGGGTAAAGAAAAGCAGATGCTTAACCATCTCTCTTGACCTTTCAGAGTACCCTCTAATGACCTGCGTCCATTTTACCCACCCAGATGGCTGGAGAAATCAGCATAACTGAGAAATCTGGAGATGGATAGAAATAAGGGAGTGCAAAAACTGTCAGAAGGATGGTGGGTATCACTGTGATCCTGAGTGACCTGCTCTGCAGAGGACCCCATCAGCTTCCACTGCTGAGTGGCCCACCACACCATCCCCACAACTTTTTCCACTGAGGAACTTATGACATTTGCTGCAGACACCAGAGTCACTACCACAGTGGGGACCTATGTGCATGGGATTTAGGAGTAGAGATCATTCCATGTGTGCCTGAACTCTGGAGCCTGGCTTTGTGGTCACTCTGCAAGTACCTGCACATCACACACCAGCAGCAGCAGCACCACCACCATGACTGTGCCTGGGTACCAGATCTGGCATCAAGAGAGAGCTCCTTAATTACAACATCCTCCTGTAGGAAAAAAAAGAACAGGAGGATCAGCCTTCTCCACTTAGAACCCCAACAGCCCTCATTAGTGTCAGGGGCATTCATAGACTTGGTTGTTGAGGACTTCCACAATTTTCTGACTCTGACTTCAGCTGTGCTCTCCCCAGATTCAGACCACTGTTCCCCACCCAGATGGCACCTTTGCATTCACTGTAGGTGAAGGTATCTCACCACTGAAACCAATTCATGAAGCCTGGAGGAAGGGAATTCTTTCCAATTACAGACATCAATGCAAGACTATAAACAATATGAACAATTAAGGAAATCTAACCTTGCCAGAGGAAAAGAATAATCTTCCATTGGCTATCTGCAAAAGAATGAAGATCTAGAAATTCTGTTACAAGGAATTCAGAATGATTATTTTAGGGAAGTTCAGTGAGCTATAGCAGGATACAGAGAGAATTCAGTGACATCAGGAAAAAATACACGAGCAAATTGTGAAGTAAAAAAAAGAGAGAAATTATAGAAATTCTGGAAGTGAATAGCACAATGGATAAAATGAAAAATGCAATGGAGAGCTTCAACAATTGACTCAATCAGGCATAAAAAGGATCTACACCCTCAAAGACATTTCTTTTGAAATCAGTCTTTCCAGAAGATAAAAGGAAAAGGAAGGAAAGAAAAAGAGCAAAGAACACCCTCAAATGAAACAATGTTTACCTTAGGTGAATATCAGAATAAAGAGAGGGAGACAATGGGACAAAAAACTTGTTTAAATAAATAAAGGCTAGAAACTAGTAAAAGTACAGTATTTCACAAGTTAACACATGACTAAAGTTAAATAACAACTTAAAATGCTATAAGTACAACATGTATTTTTGTCATCCTTTAGGTAACCACAAGGAAGAAATCTACAACAAATGCACAGAGGGTAAAAAAGCAAAGCAATCGATGAAAAATCATTAAATGGCAACGAAACACAGTTAGAGAGAAAATGGATGAAACAATCACAACGTAGAAACTATTTGCAAATTGGCAGGGCAGAGTCCTCACTTATCAATAATGACCTTACACTTAAATGGATTAGACTCACTAATCAAAAGGCGTAGTTTGGATGATTAGATTTAATAAAAATTCCTTGATTCAGTGACATGCAATCTGCAAGATTTGAGACACATATGGGCTGAGAGTAAAAAGACAGAAAAAGATATTCATACAAATGATAACCCTGCAAAAAGCAGGAGTGGCTATACTTATGCAAAATATACAAAATATTCTTTAAGGGTAAAAATGGCTTTGGAGACAGAAAGTCACTATGTAATGATAAAAGGTCAATTCAATAAAAAACATAATAATTACAAATATACAAACACCCTCATCAGGGCATACAAATATATGAAGTAAATATCAACAAAAACTGGCAGAAATCGTTAGCAATACAACAAAAGTATGAGACTTCGATTCCCCACTCATAAGAATGGCTGCAGCTTCAGATGCAGCAGAACCATGCTAAGAGGGAAGGTTTTAGTTGTAAACTCTTGCATTATAAGGGAAAAAACTCAAGTAAATAACCTGATTTTCTACTTCAAGGAACTAAAAAAGAAGAAATAACTAAACAACATTATCATAAGGTGATATAATAAAGATAAGAAATGAATTAGAAAATTAAAAGTATAGAACAATCAATGACAAGATTTTTTTTTTAATAAGTGAAAAGCCCTTAGCTTGAGAGAGAGAGAGAGAGAAAGAGAGAGAGAGAGAGAGAGAAGCCTCAAATAATAGAATCAGAAATAAAAGAGAGGACATTATAATGGAAGTCTAAGAATTTAAAAGGATCTGAAGGGGCCATTATGAACAACATAATACATGCCAATGATCTGGATAAATTTGAAGACAAGGATAAATTCCTGGAATCATACAATCCACTACAACTGAATCAAGAAGGAAGAAAAAGCCTTAACTAACAAATTAGGAATTTATTCAGTAATTTTAAAAAAACAACCTCCCTATGAAGAAAAGTCCAGGACCAGATGGTGTCACAAGTAGATTAAACCAGACATTCAAAGGAGAATTCATACAAATCCTTCTTAAGTTCTTCCAAAAATTAGAAGAGGGAATACTTTCAAATTCATTCCGTGAGGTCTGCATTATCCCAATACCAAAACCAGACAAAGAAAACTAAAAATAAAGAAAACTATAGGCCAACATCACTGATAAACTTGTATTTAAAAATCTTCAATAAAATACAAGCAAACTGAATTCTACAGTATATTGAAAGGCCAAGCACCATGGCCAAGTGGGATTTGTCCACAGTTCACTAATGTAGATCAATAAATGTGATAGTCCATCTTAACAAAATGAAAAAGACAAAAAAAGAAAATCCCCACATAATTGTGTTAGTAGGTATAGAAAAAGCATTTGGCAGATCTCAACGCTTATTCATGAGTGAAGTATTGCCAGGATCTAACAGAAGGAAAGATATTCCTTGGAAAACAGGCAAATAGCAAAGAATGTACCTCCATCCTAATTATTTGAAACAGGTGTCTCAGGAAGATCTGATGGGAGTCACTAGAGGGAGGAAGGAGGATATAAATACACACTGATGGTTGAAACCATGGTTTCAAAGGGATTACAAGAATCAAGCTGTGTAGTATTTGATATGTGGGTTCTGGATCTAGACTCTCAGGGAATCCCTTTTTACCTTAATTCCCTGTTTCTGGTATTCTAGTTTAGATGGGTTATCTATTTCAAGGAAATTTTAGAAGGTAAATTGAATTAATATATGCAAAGTGCTGAGAATAGGCTCTCCCAAATTTTAAAAACTCAACAAATGTTGTTGATTAGTTATTAACAAGAGTTTTGCAAATTCACCTTCAAGAACTACAAAAATCGGGGCAAAAATGATATCATTTGAGGAACCACGCTCTGGTGGCTTAACCGTCAGATAGCTAGACAGAAGAAGAGATATCAAGAAAATTAGCATAGGTCGGTTCAGGCATTTATTGATGATTTCCAGAATGGCATAAATGTCACTGTGGGGAAAGAATGGCTCTTGAAGTTGGGGGACACAGGGAATCTTGAGAAGTTCTGGCCCTGAGAACAGGTGAGATAAAGCAAGGAGCTCAGCCAGGCATTCTGTTGGACAGTAGATAGTTCAAAGAGGGATGCTTCTGGGAGGGATGCAATGTTCAAGGAAAATATTAGCAAGCATGATGAATTTATATATAAAACAACTTCCATAGTCCCAAACAAATCATCTTCAAAATTTTACTGTAAACTTGACAGAATAAATTAGGACAAGTCTGTTAGAAAAACACAGACAAATAAATGGTGATTTCATCTTTAAACTCTTAAACCATGATTAGATCTATTGTTATAGGGGCCTTGGAGAAAGGGTGTGCAAAACTCTCAGAGTAGACAAAGATGAATGAGATTGACTAGGAAATTTTGTCAATGTGCACTATCCATTTGGATCAAGAGCAGGAACTTCAGGTATTAACAGACCTAAAATAAACCTTGCTTTGGTTTCACATTTATGTCAGCACTTCCTGTGGCTGAGGACCAGGGAAGGCTTGGGATTCGTTAGGAACAGAGAAAAATAAAGAGAAGCCTCTTTTCCATTCCTCCCCAGCCCTACTCCTGAGCTCAGTGGATACTACTTTGCTCCTGGAATTGCATGCATTTGTTGAACAGCATACTACATCTTATGGCTTGGATATGAGGTGTCCCCTAAAAGCTTCTGTGTTATTGCAGGAATATTTAGAGGAGAAGTGATTACGTTGTGAAGCTGTAATCTAATCTGGCCATTCTAGTCTGAAAGGACTGGTGGTGACTGTAGGCAGGTGGGTGGGAAGGTGGGTCACTGGCAAGATTCCCTGGAAAGGTTCATCTTCCCTGTTGCACCCCCCCCCCCCACTTTCTGCTTGCCCAGGGCCAAGTTCCTGAGTAGCTTGCCTGCATCATGCCCTTTCACCATGATGTGCTGCCTCACTTTAAGCCCAGAGCAATGGAGTCAGCCTACCTCAGATTGATCAAACCTGGAGTTAAAATAAACTTTCCCTACTCTAAGTTGTTCTTTTGTTTTGTTTTTGTACCTGGGATTGAATCCAGGGTGCTTAGCTACTGAGCCATATCCCCAGTCCTTTTAAATTTTTCGTTTAGAGATAACAGGATCTCGCTAAGGGTCTCACTCAATTGCTGAGGCTAGCCTCAGACTTGTGATCCTCCTGCCTCAATCTCCTGAGTTGCTGGGTTATAAGCACATACCACTGAGCCCAGCACCCTAAGTTGTTCTTGTCAGATATAATGGTTTTAGCAATGTGAAGCTGACTAACATAGTACACTATTCCTTACCCCAGTGTGACATAGTCATCTTCCCAAATCTGGGTCATATACTTCATTCAGTGAAGATTTTAGCAGATAATGTTGTTATTCTCCCCCCGCCCCCTTTATTTTTGTACCAGGAGTTGAAGCCAAGGGTGTTTAACCACTGAGCCACATCTTCAGCCCTTTTTTATTTTTTATTTTGAGACAAGGTTTTGTTAAGTTGCTTAGAGCCTCACTAAGTTGCTGAGGTTGAACTTGTGACCCTCCTGCCTTAGCCTTCAGAGTCACTGGAATTGCAGGCATGCACCACGCTCAGAATTATTCTCTCCTATTCTTAATAATGTCATTGACCTGGATGACCATTCAGTAATTATTTCTTGTGGGAGACAGCTGTTGCTATACAATTGTCTTATTTGAACTTTTGAAGAACTGAAGAATTTCTTATGATGAGCTTTGTTACAGACACATGTGTGCACATGAAGAATGAGTAAGGCATGTATGGCAATGGAGAGTGACATGCATGTAGGATCTGTGCTCATTTCTCATGGGTTGTATAAATCCCTTTGGACAGTTCTTATTTCAGACACTCAAGCATGATCTGCCCTCCTTCATAATCTACTTCGTCAGGTGACTATGAGATTGCCCATGATGGTTACTGGGAACAGGAGTTATTATCAACCTTTCTATTAACTCTGAGGATTACTCATTCTTCTGATTCGAGTGCTGCTATCTAATATCTTGGGTAGTTTTCTTACGTACATGTTCTGATCAGTTCTCAGGGAGATCCTCAAAGCTGATGCTCTGCAGAAGTCTCCAACTCTTTTTGCTGGCTCATCTCTTTATGATACCCACCCTTGTGAATTCCAAATGCCTTTAGCCCCTCTGAACTTCCAGCTCTACCTTCTCAAATCAGGGAATCTCCAGGCTCCACCTGAGTGACTCAGGCCACCCTGTGCCGTGACCTGAAAACTCTCCTCCAGGAGTGACCTAGGGAATTGCACAGCTCATTTTGTTTATTTCTTTCCTGTCAGTGATGGGTGTCTTTCATTGTCTCATGTTCAATACCATGAAATTTTGTTTTTGTTTAGGCTTTATTTTATAATCAGAGTCACTATTCCTTCAGTTGGGTTGAAGTGGAAGTTTCCTTCAGAGTATTTTCAAATCCTGTCCTATATTTACTTCTCCTGCAAGGAGAGCCTGTGACTGGTCTCAGTAGTTAGTTTGGCAAGTGTTCCCAGGAGGCAGGAGAGAGTGAGATATAACAGAAGAAAGTGCTGACAAATGATGTTTAATTTGAGTTATTTCTCTTACTGTTCTAAGTAACCTTATTCCACCCACTTTTTAAAAACTCATAAAACTCATTTATGTTAATGTGGGCCTTTTATTTCTAAATAAAATGTCCTTGTGAGTATTTTTGTGCACAGAAAAGAGTAGTTCAAAGCCACTTTACTTTATACACTAATATTCCATTTATTAAATTTTAAATACAAAGCTCTAAAACTCTGTTTAATCATTAAGCTTTTATGTTCTACTACATATCTCATTATTCTCCTGGTAAATCCAATGCATTTTAATGATTACATTAAAGGAAGTTTCACGAAATAATTCAATATAACTTAACACTTAAAACAATTTATCATTTTAATATATTTGAGTCCCATTTTAAAGAGCATCAATTTCCCACCCTAAAATAAAAATAAAATCCCTGCATTCCAAAATAATTCTTGGAAGTTCAACAAATTAAATATATACCTTAGGTGGACCTCAATTTTTAAAGGTCTTTGTGTAAACCTAGTGGAATTCCAAGTTAAAATTGAGTCTAAAACAATATTTGTATGGGATCCTGCCACGTCCAGTGTGGGTGAGGGAAAGGGTTACTCGCAGAGGAAGGTGCCTGCTGTGGATTAATCACTAAGAAACTTATGTAATAAAATAAACTCTGGAGTCAATTATCTTTGTAAATCAAAGGGGGTATGATGGATTGAACCATGCCAAGATCTGGCCTCTAACCACACATAGAATCCCACCTTCCCTTTATTTATAGTTGCACAGGTAAAGGGAGACCAGGTGGGGATTCTTCTGTGAGGAACGGGATGGGGTGGAGTTAGAGCCATGCTCTAGTGGGTCATCCCAGTAGAATTAGCATTTCCTCAGACTGTGAACCACTCTGCCCAGTCACCTACCCCAGGCGATGTGAACCACTCTCTCATGGCTGACAGTTCCAGGGAGTCAAACCTCTGTATCCCATGGCTCATCCAAGTCTGATTCTGCTAGCCATGGATGGCTCACCACAAATATTTATTTAGATATTTCAAATTTAAATTACATGCTTATCTTATCTGCTACTGCACTAAGTTACATAAACTTATAATATATAAGATTTATGCCCTAACAGAATTATCACTACTAAAGATGTGATTAATTTTGTCATCAGCATTTAATTTTAAGTCATTAAGAGTAAAAAGGGATTAACCACTAGGGAGTCATTTATTTCTGCCATTGTAAGAGAATTTTAGAGACAGTGAGTTAGTTTTTGTTTGTTTGTTTTTGTTTCTGTTTTTGCTAACTTGATTAGTTTGCCGTGGTTGTCTGGCAACAAGATATTTGGACAGGACATGAGAGTTGAAAATTGAGATTTTATCCATGATTCTCCCTGCCAGTGTGACCCCATTTTATTTCACAGTTGCTCTGTAAATGAGGGGCTTGCTTATCCTATCTTTTCTCTATTTAACTTACATATTCCTAAACATTTTATCTATTGAAATCTCCAACAAAATAGTGCACATGAATTTTGCATATTTATTTTTTAAGTTCCATCTTTTTAAAAATTTTTTTAAATTTAATTTTGATTCATTGAACACAAATGGAGTACAGCTATTATTTCTCTGGTTGTACACAAAGTAGAGTCACACCATCTGTGCATTCATACATGTACACAGGGCAATGATGTCTGTCACACATTCTGTTATTATTACCCCACCACCCCGACCCCACCCCTCCCTTCCATCTATGCTATCTATCCTTCATCCATTCTTGCCACCCTTCCACCCTGCATTATGCATCATCATTCACTTATCAGATCATTCAGCCCTTGGATGTTTGGAATTGGCTAATCTCGCTTAGCATAACAGTCTCCAGCATCATCCATTTACCAGTAAATGCAATAATTTTATTCTTCTTTATGGCTGAGTAATATTCCATTGTGTATATATACCACAGTTTCTTTATCCATTCATCTATTGAAGGGCATCTAGGTTGGTTCCACAATCTAGCTATTGTGAATTGGGCAGCTATGAACATTGATGTGGCTGCATCACTGTAGTAATCTGATTTTAGGTCCTTTGGGTATAGGCCAAGGAGTGGGATAGCTGGGTCAAATGGTGGATCCATTCCAAGTTTTCTAAGGAATCTCCACACTGCTCTCCAGAGTGGCTGCACCAACTTGCACTCCCACCAGCAATGTATGAGTGTACCCTTTTCCCCACATCCTCGCCAACACCTGTTGTTGCCTGTGTTCTTGATAAAAGACATTCTAATTGGGGTAAGATGAAATCTTAAGGTGGTTTTGATTTGCATTTCTCTTATAACGAGGGATGTTGAACATTTCTTCATAAATCTGTTGATGACTTGAAGATCGTCCTCTGTAAAGTGCCTGTTCATTTCTTTGGTCCATTTATTGATTCAGTTATTATTGTTCTTGGTGTAGAGATTTTTGAGTACTTTGTAGATTCTGGAGATCAGGGCTCTATCTGAAGTGTGTGTGGCAAAGATTTTCTCCCATTCTGAAGGCTCTCTCCTCACATTGCTGATTGTTTCCTTTGCTGAGAAAAAGCTTTTTAGTTTGACTCTATCCCAATCATTGATTCGTGCTTTTATTTCTTGCGCTTTGGGAGTCATGTTAAGGAAATCTGGTCCTAGGCCAACATGATGAAAATTTGGACCTATTTTCTCTTCTATTAGGTGAAGGGTCTCTGGTCTAATTCCTAGGTCCTTGATCCATTTTGAGTTGAGTTTTGTACAGGGTGAAAGATATGGGTTTAGTTTCATTTTGCTGCATATGGATTTCCAGTTTTCCCATCACCATTTGTTGAAGAGGCTATCTTTTTTTTTTTTAAATAAATATATTTTTAATGATAAAGAAACTTTCCTTTAAGGAAACAAAATGATTTTAAAAATAGATACTTGGAGATGATTTATCATTCTGGGTTTCTGTATTCAAAGGGATATATCTATTATAAAGATTTAGCTTTGTTTACTCTAAAAAAATAAAACTTAAATAATGCTATAAAATGTTTTAAAATCTTTTGAACAGTATTTAGCAACATTGAACTTATTTGTCAAAAATATTAGAATTCTACTCAGTGCAACAAAACACAAAAATAACTGGTATCAATCAGAAACATTCACTAGCAATGTTCATATAAAAATATTTACATATTTTGGAATGAACAGCAAAATCAGTTTAATAATTTCATAAATGCATTTCGTTTTTTTTTTATTGAACACAAATGGAGTACAGCTATTGTTTCAAGGG
>JAJEJO010002686.1:0-10873 GCA_020662805.1 Glaucomys volans
CACCAGAAGCTTTAAAGGCGAGACAGCTCTCCCCCTGCCGAGACCCAGGGAGATTTCACAGCACCAGACGTCTAACTTAGAAGCACATGATTTAAAAATATCCATGAGGAGTCGGGATCCCAGGAGGACGTGCCAACTGACCACAGGGTCTAGTTGTATTTCAAATGTGAGAAATGCCTTCAGGGAGGGTGGAAAGGTGCTGGCCCAGACAGGCAGAGACGCTGTCCTGCGAGAGGCCTGCACAGTGCAGCTCCCAGGACTGCCCTGCACTGATGACCACAGCCTGGTCTGACAAGAAACAGAGTGTGGTGGGTGGAGGGCCAGCCTGGCCCCTGCTGCCGGCGTGTGAAGACAGGCAGAGGGAGGGGCCACAGTCCACGCCACAGTGCGTGCGCTGAGTCCAGTGAGGATGCAGATAGCTGTGTGAGGAGGCCATTATGGCTTGGATGTCAGGTGTCCCCCAAAGGCTCACGTGGGAGACGATGCAGGAAGGTTCAGAGGAGAAATGATTGGGTTGAGAGAGTCTTAACCTAACCAGTGAACTAATCCCCCTTAATTGGAGGGGTAAGGTGTGGCTGGAGGAGGTGGGGATTGGGGCATGGCTTTGGGGTATATATATTTTATCTGGAGAGTGGAGTCTCTCTGCTTCCTGATGATGCAAGCGGCTTCCCTCTGCCGTGATGTTCTGCCTCTTCTTGAGCCCTGAGGAATGGAGCGACCTTCTATGGACCAAGACCTCTGTAACTGTAAGCCCTCAAATAAACCTTTCGTCCTCTATGATTGTGCTGGTCAGATCATTTAGTCACAGCAGCGAAAAAGCTGACTGAAACAGAGGCCTTTGGTGGAACATACACCCCAGGCTTTGCTGTTACTCACAGAGCCAAAAGAAGCACACGCCAGTTGCAAGCAGCTCCCCAGTCCTGCATGATGTTTCCCAAGGACTTTCTCCAGCCAAAAATCGGGTTCCTTGGAGAAATGCCTGATTCAAGGATGGTCAGGAAATGCACCATGAGCCTGGACCTCCTGCCTGCCAGGAAGTCAGAGAACCCACACAAATAGGCAAACAAAAGGCACCCTGTGAGGACAGGGCTCCATCAAAGCAGCAGGAGCTCCTGAAGAGTGCCACCACGGGAGCTGGGGTGGTTGAGCAACAGAGAGGCCAGCCAACCCACAGTGGGAGGGAGGAGACCCCCTGCTCACACTGACGCAGAAGACTGAGGAAGCTAATGAGGAGCAGAGCTGAGTCTCCCCTGCAGGTCCAACCACACTCTGGTGTGGGGCCTCCATGCAGGACTGTGACGTCCCTCTCCCAGGTGTGGCCTCCACACCAGCCACATACAGCAGGAAAGGAGGGCCTGCCTGGGGGACCCACCCAGCCAGGTGTTCACAGCTGAGCTCACAGCCACCAGGTACACAGACAGCATGTTGCCCTTGGAGAGCGTCATGGTAATGGTCTTTTCCTATGGTCTTCCTCCCAATAACTGTAAATGTCATCTCACCTGAAAGAACAGCAGGTGAATTGCCTGGAGGCATGGCACACCACGGAGGCCCACAGGTAAACATCAGAGGTTTCCTGGGTAGGCCCCAGGGCAGGAGAAGGGATCAGAAGGACCTGAGGGAACCTGAGCTGACGGGGACTCTGCTGGTGAGGATGCCTCTGCTTGGGCTGGGACAGCAGGGCACCAGGCCTCCTGGCAGGCGTGGAGGTGCAGGGCAGCTGGCTCCAGGTGCCAGGTCACAGCTGGGAGCACCCATCCCGTTCCAACCCAGAGTCCATTAAGAGCAAGCGAGGAGGATGATTCCTGAGAATCTGACAGAATATGTACATGAACCTCAGGACACCCGTGGGCTGCCCCTCCCTCTGGAGACGGCCTGCAGCCTCCTGAGGCGTGACCTCTTCCCTAATAGATCTGTCTGTGTCTGAAGAGGTAAATACGGAGCACAGGACATGGTCCAATTCTCCCCCAGGGCATGGCACCTACCTGCAGAAGATGAGGCTTTTCCCTGCAGAAGGACGAGCTCAGGGCCACGCCAGGAGCCACCCAGGGTCTCCTCCTGGAAGATCTCAGACTTGTGTGCCCTGGAGGGATTGATCCAGAAGCCCACAGCCTCAGGCACTCCAAGTGTCTGGCAGTTTGAAACTCCCTTCCAAACAAGCAAGATGTTAAGAGCTTCAAGTTCCCTTAAGAAAATCAGAAATATTTGGGACTTGATTATAAAAACACAATGTCAGCTGTCGCCATGCAGAGGAAGGAGCAGGTAAATTACAGGACATTTTAATGATCAGCTAAGTTTTTACCTTGAGAAACTAGGAGAGCAAATTTTAAAATATAATTAGAAAAAAGGAATGGTGAAAATGAGAGAAAAAAGCCTGTGGAAATGAAAATAGAGAAAATCAACAATGTCTAAATTAATTTCTTGAAACCCTTAATAAATGTGGTAGTTTTCTAGCAAAACTAACCAAGAAAAAAGGTGAAAATGTGAGATATCAAGACTGGAAATGGAGGAGGCAGGTCCCTTGGCATCCTGCAGACTCCGAGGCAGAGGCAGGCCTGCGCGGCCCTCAGCCTGGAGAAGGACCAATGCCCACGGAGTGGAAGGACGTGGCCAGGCCGAAGCCGTCCTCTCAGAGAACTCAGCGCAGTCACAGACCAGGCGCTGGGCCCTTCAGGGCAGCCGGGGGCAGAGGGACAGGCGCCTCACTCTGCCAGGCAGGACTGTGGGACCTCGCCCGGCCAGACCCTGGGAAGGGGGGACTAGCGAGGTCTCTTCCTGCTGTGGTTAGTTTGTGTCCAGCTGTCAAGACCCCAGAGGCCGTGGTTGTGGGATCTCTGCCCCCATCTATTAATATTTCAGTAAAAGCAATGAATGGACAAACACCTCAGATTCACCCTTTGTTTCTGTCTCCACTGCTCTGGCCTGGCCGCTGACACTGCTGGGTGTCTCCAGTCCCCTCAGGGCTGTGGCTTTGGCACAGTGTCCCACCCTGCTAGGGTGGTCCTGAGTCACACGTGTGTCTGGGCCCCTCTTTCTGTACTGGCTTCCGCTGGCCTTCAGGACAAAACGCCAGCTCTCAGCTAGTGCCTCAGGGGGCTCCTGCCCACCAGGGCTCCCACTCCCTCCGCAAGAGCCATCATCTGTGCGGGCAGGAAGGCAGAGGTAAGGATGTGCACGTGGCCACAGCTTGTGGCTCTGAGCCAGCTGGGGCACAGTCCATGCCCTTGTAGCCGGCCCCAGGGGACCTTCTCAGATAGCCTCCATCCTTCAAGTCCTGTCGCTCCCCAGCCGCCACCCCAGCCATGCCCACCTGGCTCTTCTAGGCCATGCCCCTGCACCCTTGGCCAGACAGCCCCAGTCATCCTGGGGTCCTCTCAGGTGTGTTTCTGGAAGCCCTCCTTGTCTCTCGGGCTGAGGGAGGTGACCCACAGTGCCAGGGTGCCTGCCCACCTCCAAACTGTTGTCCCGTCCCTCTTCTGTTCACTGCAGACCACCAGACTCTCCAGGGCAGCACTCTTCCTTACCAGAGCTTCCTCTGTCCCTGACGTGAGTCACACATAGTGTGCGCTTGGCTTCTTCAGGGTGAATGGCAGATGCCTGGCCCCTGCACTTCGCTCCAAGCACCTGCACTGCCCTGTGCTGGACCTCGGCCTCCCTGGCTTCCCCTGCCTCCTCGCGGGCACTGCTCTTTGGAGCAGTGTGGCGCTTCTCTGGGACAGACCTGCTCCCCTCCTCTTCTGATAAGTGACAGAATCAACTTCCATTTATTATAGGAAATTGTTACTGGCTTTCAAAGAAAGCTAATAGAAATGTACTGTACCAACAGTCAGAAAAGGAACTAAGAGGCAAGTTGACTGGACACTCCTGCGAGCTTTGTGTCAGTGGTGTGACTGGTGAGCCAGGGTGGTGAGTGACCGGCGCAGCCACACTCCTAAGTTGGATTGTTTAACCTTTAATTTATTGGCTGGTGAAAAATGAGAAAGCAGAAAGTGGTTTCAGGCGGCAGGCAGCTGTGTTACTTTGAGAATTGAACTGTGGAAGGAAACTTGGGACGTGTTCACCAAACATCGACTGAACCTGCCCTGACTTCCTCAGATGGGCACCGTGATCACGGTCAGCTCTCTGTCACTGCTTTTCCAGTCCAAGACATTAGTCAGAATTAGGGTGGAAATACAAAGATCTTCCAGCTGGAGCCTGGAGGACCCTGGACTGGAACCTCAGAGGCAGAGGGTCAGTGAAGCCCCACGTCCAAGGCCATCCCTCCCGCCCTTCATGTTAGATGTGGGAGGGGGAACAGGAGTCTGAGGAGGTGCTGGGATGCTGGGCCGTGCGTGTCTGTGTGAGCCTGGCTCCATCCCGGCTAGAATCAGCTTCAGCTGGAGGCTGCAGGGAAGTGCTCTCTCACACATCTGGCTCTGCCAGGGCGAGTGCAAACTGCATACAGCTGTGCCCTCCGGAGGCCCCAGCAGGGAAGAGCTCTCATGCACACCTCTATCGGGCGCACAGACGCAGACTGTGTGCAACCCCACCCTCTGCTGCATGGTGGGCACTGGGTGAGTGTCGCTCAGCGACCCCATGCATCACCCACATCTTAGACAGGATCTGAGGGAGTGTAAGCTGGATGCAGCTGCCTCTGACCTGCACCTTTCCACCAATGGCCTCTCCTTTCCCCTGGATGTTGCTTGCTTGAGGCCCACGACTTCTTGACTTATTTCTACCAACACCTCCCAATCACACTCAAAGCAAGCAATCAAGAAACACTGGCTTTAGGGGGCGTGCTCAGAACGCTCTTCTAAAGTCAGCAGGAGTCATGAGACTCCATGTGCCACGGGAGAGGGACCGAGTTCCTAGGGTGTGGCCCCCTGGAGGGTCATCCTCCTGCTGGCCCCGGCTCAAGGACACGGCTGTATCCTTCCAGAGAGTGTGGGTGCTGCTCTTGGTCATAGTTGGCTCTCCTTTGGTGCATCTGAGGGGCTTGGCCCGCACCCGAGGAGCAAGGCCCAGGGTGCGTTGGCCACCGAGTGCCAATCTCCGTGGATGTTCTCACTCTCACTGTACAACAGAGACCAGGATGGCGCGGCCAAGCCTGGTGGCCTTGCAGCTGCACCAGCAGCTGGAAAAGCACAGGCACATTCACTCCAGGAAGCAGCTTGGAGGGAGTCGGCCATGCAGAGTGCAGCCTATTCCAACAGGACTGTCTCTACAAACTTGCAGCAAACAGACCAGCAAGAACAACTGCCATCCGACCATGGGAAGGGCTGCCCAGAGAGAGCGTCCTCACAGGTGACCCCACCTCGGCACTCAGGACTGCACCCTCAAGGACACCCAGAGTCCAACAGTAGAGACTTATACTTCTGGCACAATTTGCAGAGAAATGGATGTTTTTATTTTGTAAAATAAATCATGAATAGGTTCCAAACTGCCGCCATTTATAAACCTCCTCTTGGCCCTGTCTAGGGAGGCTGGGAGCAAAAGGCCTCCCTGTCCTGAGGTTGAGCTTGGCCACAGTGGCCGAGGCAGTGCACCCCACCTTTGGCTGAATGGATAGGTTTTCAACTTGCACATTCACTCGCTGAGCCTACAGAGATTTCTGACATGGTCCACATACCCCGGTTTCCATTCTCGACTGACTCCAACATACACATCACATACGTTTACCAAGGAAATTAGAAATTCAGTGAGTGTCATGATGTTGGCCAAGGACACAGGAGACAAGGTATCTGCCCAAAAGCCAGGTGTAAATCCCACAGAACAGGGTCAGCTGCGCTTTGCTAAGATGCAGCCAGGGGTATGAAGAGGATGGAGGTTGTGCCTCTGTTCTCGGTCCCCAGGGGAGGCACACTATGTCACGACCAGCTTCATCTGCCACAGACTTTTCAGGGATCTTTCCATCACGGTGGCCAGGTGGGAGGGGCTCACTGTCCTGCAGAGTGAATCATCTGGAAACCTGAGGTGTGCCCTCTCCAAAGGCTGCTCAGGACTGCCTGTTCAGGACACTCTTTCTCCTACTCACTTCATCTTGTTCAGCCCGGGCCCCGCACCTGGGAGGCCTGGAACTGGAGGAGCTCATGGGGGCCGGGGGAGGAAGCACAGCAGGCATCTTGCAGGCAGCCTGAGGACTTTCCCGTCTTGGAATGGGAGCTGGTGGTGTGGGTGCGGCCTGTGTCCTCGGACATGGTCCACTTTCAGCTGTGTTGATTTTGCCTTCGACATCACTCACGGCATCTGAGTACTAAGCCCCTAAGTACTTCTCTCCTTTCCTATTTTCGAGGCCAGGACTTGAGTGGCCAGGACATGGACAGCAGCAGTGAACAGAGTCTGGAGAATGGAGCGGGTGGGCAGCCACCCTGGCTTTGCCCTGCACACAGGCCCTGTCTCTGGGCAGCAGGCCAGCATAGGCCAGCACGGGCCACCTGGTCCCTTTCACCTGTGACTCAATTCACTTCCCAGGGCAGCCCTTCAAGTGCTGTGGGCAGTGGGCCTCCGCCACCCCCGCCGCTCCTGGGGTTCTGCTGCTGCAGAGCAGAACGGTGGGGTCCAGGGCCCCTTATGGAACTGGCCTCCTCCTCGGTGTTTCTGGCTCACCCCACTCCACCCTTGACCCCAGAGCCGCAGGCAGGGTGCAGGTCTCTGTTAGCAACTGGGAAGGCTGGTTCTAGGCGTGTGGGGGCTGGTTAAGAGCTACCTAGAAACTCGACTGTCCAGCACGGCTGGACACCAGGGGTGGCACCAGGGGACTATGGGGTGTGTCTGCATGGACTGTGAGGGGGAGCCACACAGCATGGACAGCAGCAGTCAGTCACCTGGCCCAGAGAGGACAGAGGCAGGAAAAGGGCAGCTTGTGGTCTCCGTGAGAGCTGGGATACCCCACCCTTGACCTGGACATCCCTGTCCAGGCCCTCAGGCCTTTGACTCCAGGACTTGCATGTGTAGCCCTCCTGGTTCTCAGGACCTTGGCCAAAGTGTGTTTGGCAGGTCCCTGGAGAGGCCTGTGAGCTCCTGCCTGCTCTGAGTTCTCCCTGCCCTGATCCTACCCAGTTCTCGGGACTCTGGACTGATGGTCTCCCTTTTGGAAATCAATAGCATCTCCCTGTCTCTACTCTTCCAGTCTGAAGGACACAGAGAAGGCGACAGTGACCCACCAGCTCCTTGCAGATGGAAGCCACACTCAACCTGGACAACCTGGCTTCCAGAAGGAGAGGGCGCAGGGGGGTGAAAACCTAAGGGTGTCATCCCATCACCAGGACCCAAGGAGCCAAGGGTCAAGCTTGGCACCTGAAGACTGGGCACCAGAGCTGACCTGGAGGCCCAGCCACAGACCCTGAGGAAGGGCACCAGGTAGTGGTAGTGCCCAGCCTCACCCCCTGGCATCCAGCCAGGCAACTTGGTGGCTGAAACCCACAGGAAACCACAGGAGAGGTGACCTGAGGGCACCTGCAGCCTCCAGAGTGGAAGGAAGAGCAAGGTGTTTGGACAAGAGTTGAGAGGAGGCATTGCCGTCAGGGCTGGGTGTCCACACAAGAGAAAGGAGGAAGGAAAGGATGAGGATTGGCAAACGAGATCTGCAGGAAACACTCGAGAGGGCCCAAAGTGACAGGCGTGGGGGCCTTTTGTTGTCTGCTGGGGTTTATAGAGGGCAGCTGAGCATTTAAAACAAGGACACAGGATTTCCCCTGGAATCGGACATGCCTATAGATTGAAACCACGACGATATTGGCAAGAGGCAGGAGCGCGGCTGGGGAGGCTCGCGCCAGAGGAGGGTCACCGTGCTCCCTCAATACAGTGACTGAAGTGCACACACTGCCACGTCCAGAGGGTGCACTAGTGAGAAAATCCACAGACAAGTCACAGCCGAAAAAATACAAGGGACAGAGTGAATACTGATACACATAGAACAAAGGAAACACACAATCCCAAAGGAGACAGGAAGAGAGAAAGAAATAAGACCAGATGGGAAAGAGGAGAGCAAATAGCCAGGTGGCAGACCAAACCTCACTGTGTCGCTAATTAAATTGCTTAAACTCAATGCTGCAATTTAAAAAGAGACTCACACTGGATACGAGAGAGAGACCCGAATGTGTGCTTCTCAAAGGAAGCAGGTTCTTGTTCCGAAGTACAGACAGGTTCACAGTGAAGAGGGCGAGAGTGTAGCTGGCCAGCACCCATCAAGAGGAAGCTTGGCAGGTGTGTCGACAGCAGGTTTGGCAACTGCAGGGAAGCAGGAGAGTGGAGCTGAGGACATCTTGCGAGGGAGAGTTGAGGTTTCAGGGGACACGGCAGCCATGAGCTGGGTGCATCTGCAAGAGTCAGAGATCACGGAGGCCACGTGGGTCTCAAGGAGAGGCAGCTGTACCAGACACGGGTGGGGACCCGGGTCTCAGTCAGTAGCAGGCAACATAGATGGAAGAATCACAGGGACACGGGACACCTGAGCACAGTTGCCTGATTGGCACTTTAGCCAACAAACACAGAAGTGCACTCCCGGTGCAGGGCGGCACTGGCAGGTTGTGAGCTGCCGCCAGCTCCCAGCAACTGACACACAGTGCTCAGACCTGCATCCTCCTCCCACAATGAGGCAAATTGACAATCCTCAAGGGTGAGCTGCTCAAAATACGTTAAAATTAAACATCATATTTACAAATAACTCACGGGTCAAAGGAGAAACTGCAGGAAATTAGAAAGTTTTTCTCATCTAAAAATAATGGAAACACAACTGGGATGCTAATCAAAAACGTTTTAAGTGAAGTTCATGGTCTCCAAAATTCTATTTTTTAAAATAACCAGGCTAATTAAAACACTCGAGGAAATCAATAGGGAACACAGGACTGGGAAAATATTTGTACATATGTTAGACAAAGAATTTCTTAGTCTCCATAACAAAGACACACTTTCATTAAAAGGGCAAAAGACCTGAACACACACTTCAGAAGTAGTACAATTAGCCAATAAACTGATCAAGGTTTTCAACCCTGCTAGCCATCAGGTCGGGTGAACTGCAATCTGGAGAAAGCATTCATGATAATATGAGTGAGTGCTGTAGTACTCGCTTCCACAAAACAGAAGGAAAGCCAGCAGATCAGCCACAAAGAATGTGCCAGCAGCGTCAGGCTCACACAGATGCCCAGAGAAGAGGCAGGAGCACTGGGCACTGCTCCCTCCGTCACCAAGGAGAGGGAGAATGCCATTCTGCCCCTGTTGAGTGAGACCCTGCTCAACAGCGCCAGTGCCAGCCCCAAGTGACTGCACTACCTCGAGTCAGCACGTTGGCTGGGCCCGAGCTGTGATTGAGACATCCAGTCTCTCCTGCTCACATTGTCAATATGCTGGTGCTCCAGTAAAGTCCAACATGGTAGGAAGCAGAGCACCAAGTCAGGGGAAGGAGAGATGAACACAATCCAGAGACGGGCGCATTCAGTCAGTCAATGAAACTGGAAAGTCTGCTGGTTAGGCAAACGGAAGCTCTCATGTAATTGAGCATCATCATCCAGCGAGCACCGTAAGACAGTCACTGAGAGAGAAAGCAAAGCATGAGTTACGAAGGCTCACGTCACTCAGGAGAGTCTGGAGGTTATTTTTGGTTATCCTACAAATGCATCTGGCCACTCCGCCCAGGATCTGTGCGCACACATCCCGAGAGCACTTGCAGGAGACAGGTTAGCGCTGTGATCCCGAGCTCCTGCAAGGAAAACCAGGAAGGGACCCAGGTGTAAGGCTCGGGCAAAGGAGCACGTTGAGACCTGAGAAGAAGACCCGGCCTCAGAGGCAGGGCCTGCTAGTGCCTCTGTGAGGCCCCCAAGGCCTGGGCTGCAGGAGGCTGCCTGTGTGGGTCGGTGGCTGGGTCCAACATTGCGGCTCTGTGGCCGACAGAAATGTTTCTAGAGTCATTTTTGGCAAGAATCTATGTCCACCTTGCTTCCTCCCCTCATTGCCCATCAATCATGATGATGCGTTTCCACACTTCACCTTTGAGGGCATCTTGACCTCTGGACAAGCATGACCATTGCCATCACAACCGATTGGAAGGTCCCAAGCGGGGTTCTGGCTCCTGGGGTGAGTCTGTCAAGGGGCAGCACATGAGGGTCCACAGAGCCCCAGACCCCACACAACCCCAGGCTCCTGCAGGATGTCCAGGAGGAGCAAGCTCTGTGACCAAGTGTCCTTCTGCCCCATGAGGACCTCAGGTCCACAGCAGGCTGAGCGACCCCACATAGAAGCTGACAGTGTGTGGGAGTCCACGTTGAAAGTGAATTAAAATGAAGGTGTGATCATTCACCATTTTTTGTTACCATTTATTCAACAAGTACTTTTAGTGGACATTTGCTTAGGGGCAGAGCATGGCGGGGAGATCAGACTCCAGAGAGGAAGAGTGGAAGAGAGTTGCTGGGGAGTGTGAGGGGGCAGGAGATGGTGAAGGTAATTAGAGAGTGCAGCGGACGGGCCTGAGTTCAGACTGACTGCCATCTTCAAAAACTGTCTTTCTGGGTATTTACCAATCATGCCTTTCCAGAGGCCTGGCTCAGCGTCCCTGGGGGCCTGCAGCTCAGTTCCCAGTGTCAGTTGCTCCCAAGAACTTCAGGATCAACAGATGACCTGAGGAAGACACCAGCAAGCCTAAGAGAGACGCCAGGACACAGGACGCAAAGAGCCCCCAACGACAAGCCACATTCCTCATCTCCCAAGTGACACATGCAGGCCAGAACTGGGACACCCAGAGGAAATGAACTGCTCAAAGGAAGAGCATGAGCTGCGGGAAGCACCTTCTCATGAAAACATGGGAACCAGAGGAGGCTTCCTGGCAATAAAACTCTACAAGGAGGGACCCCCAGACTGCCCTCCTCCTGGAGCATCTCTACACAGAGGGACCCCCAGGCCGCCC
>JAJEJO010002686.1:10883-33246 GCA_020662805.1 Glaucomys volans
GGGACCCCCAGGCCGCCCTCCTCCTGGAGCAACTCTACACAGAGGGATCCCCAGGCTGCCCTCCTCCTGGAGCATCTCTATTCAGAGGATTCCCAGGCTGTCCTCCTCTTGGACCACCTGTACATAAAGGGAATCCCAGGCTGAGCCCCAGTAGGTAATCCATTTCCCTTTTTCCTTTGATAAAAGAGTATTGATAAAAGAGTATCCTCTCTTCCTTGTTTTCTAATTGAGAACCGGTCCTGAAAGGCAAGGTGCATCATTGTGTTACAACTGTATTTTAAATTTTTACCTCTTCTCCAGCACATTAGCAAAGTATATGCCACACCTTGGGCCTCAGAGAGACTGGACATCCCCATCCCAGTCCAGGTGCCGTCAGAGGTGCAGAGGTGATCCTCCCTCTGAGGCTTCCTGCCCTGGACTTCTGTTTCTCAGGCTGTAAAGATTGTATCCAGAGAGTATCCTGACCAGCGAGGATGAATGTAAATCATTCAGACTGCTAGTGCAAGTAGTGAACTTGCTTCAGAGCTGCAAATGAAATGGTGTATGACCCACACTGAGAGCAAAGTCCCACAGGGGCGTGTCTTGTCCAGCCTTGCTCTGGACTTCAAGCATGGGAAACCCCCAGCAGATGCCCCACTTGGAGCACGGCATTGGGGCCACCACGGGCAGCTGTACAGCAAGAGGTGGCTCATGGCATGTTCCAGGAGCTTCTGGGTTGTGACCTCTCTCTGGCCCTTCTTGGCCCCAGCCCTGTGCTATACTGTGTCCCTGTGTCTTAGTGCTGGTCAGGTAACAGAAGGCCAATTCTATGAGGACATTGGGAGGGAGGCAGTCAGTTAAGGCCCACACCCCTCTGGGCCCCACAGCTCAGCAGCTGGCAGGAGACCTGGCACATGGGACAGAAGTTCCCAGAGGCCAGCAGGGTGACCAGGGTGCCCAGGCCCTGGACTCCTCATCCAGCAGGAGAGAAGCCACTGGGGATGCTATTGGGGCAGCAGCTTCCTGCCCAGGTCCTCATGTCCTTTATGGTGTCTAAAGACCAAACATAGTTGTCAAAGTGTCCTACATCCAAGTTTTACAAAAGCGAAATTCTGCAAACACATTTACGACACACATTATCATGAGTCAGAGTCTCCAAAAGCAACACTCAATTTCATTATTCTAAATGCGCCATGGGCATACCACACTGAAGACCTTTAAACCACGGGAACACATTCAAACCTGGGCGCACAGGGTGAGTCAGAGTGCTGCCTCCACAAAGATGCAGGGGGCAGCAGAGCAGGAGCTCCCCAGGACTCAAGTCCACAGCGCTGGCCTTCCCCAGGTCTGGCCCTCAGCCTGTGCCAAATAGTGCTGAACTCTGAGGGTTGTGAACACAGGGCCACAGGAGCCCCAAGAGGGCTGAGGGACCCTCTTCCAGGCCGCAACTGCTCCTTGGCCCATGCCCAGAGCAGGCTGGCGTCAGTACTATGAGGTCATCAGCAGCACTGCCCGATGTTGATGTTGGAGCACCTGCAGCTGGTTCACCTGACTCCAGAGGGGAGGAGGGCCAGGCCTGTCCCCGATAGAGTCTAGAGCGCAGCATGCAACTCTTCCATGATGACCCTGCCACTGCTCCACACTCAGCCTCCAGTTCTTGGGACACTCATGGGGCTGCCTGCTGGCCATGCCCACAGTGACCATGTGCCCTCTAAGGGCTGACTCAGTCTCCCGTGATGTCCTGCAGCAAGGGTGGCATCTGAGGGCAGGGCAGGACCCCCAGGGCAAAGCTAAGAGCTCCCCAGGACCCTCATGGATGACAAGGAGGTCACCAACTGGGCCTTCTCTAGTCCTTCAGAAGGGCCTGGGGACAGAGGAGGGCACACTTACAGAGACCCTGCTCCAGGGGCTGCTGCTTGGCACCAGGCCAGAGGGCACCCTCTGCCACGGGAGCTGGCATCTTGCAGAGCAGGCAGAGGAGGAGCTGGGGTGCTTTCATGGTGGGTGAGGAGGGCTCCTGAGGAGCTCCATGGAGGGACAGGGAGGCTGAGCCAAGGACCCCCTGCAAGGCCCGGGAGTGACCAGTGGTCCCTGTCCCGGGCCCAAGAGCCCATCCAGAGTGCCCAGCCCTGAGATGTGAGCATTGCCTCAGGGCCACACGTGTGTGCTTGGCAGTCATGTAGTCCAGAAGGCTCTACCACATCCTTCAGGGTAAGAGTAGGGGAGGCTCAGGACTGTGGAGGCAGCTGGTGAAGGGAGGCTGACTGCAGTGCCCTCTGAGCCCAACATGGCAGGACCTGGACCCTCCCAGGGCAGATGACCAGCATCTACCATGCACACCTGTCCACAGCAGGGCTCCTGTGCCAGGCAGGGTCTCCCAGGCACACAAGGAGACCGTCTTTGCTCTCCAGGTGGAGAGCACTGTCATCTCTTCTCAGGAGCACCAGGAGTCTGCAGAATCGCCAGGAAATGCGTAACAGGTCCTCCACAACCAAGAAGGTTTAACTGGCTCCCACCAGGGGCTCAGTGGTCCTCGGGGGGAAGGTCAGGTCTGAGGACAGCCTGACTGGCAAGACCCAGGGAAGGGCAACCACTCTGTCCTCTGCTGTGAAAGGGACATGCACCACAGGGGAGCTGACATCATGTGGCCAGGTGTGCCCAGCAAGGAGGGGCCCATGTGGGCAAGGACTCGAGTCACTCCCACCATGACAGGCCAGATTGGGATCAGGCAGGAGTAAGCCAGGTCCACTATGGCCAGCCCTGGACGTGGGCAGGCGTGAGCAGGGTCCACTGTGGCCAGACCAGGATGAGGCAGACTCCACCTCTTTTAAATGAGGGAATTGGTCACAGCATAAAGACGTGGCTGACCGAGGAGGTCACAGTCTGCTGGTGGCTGCACTCAGCTTGGAGTGGATGGCCTATCTTCTCAGTGGGTTGCTGCCAGGTGCAGCCCTTGGGCAGAAGCTTCATGGTCAGGATCCCAGCACAGGGGAGGGCGCCTGATGGCCAGGCCCTCTCTAGGACAGTGAGACTTTCTCTGCAAGAGAGAATCAGCATTGCCATCTGGGGAGAAACAGGAGACCTTGGTGGGAATCAAGTTTGAATGGAACCTGTGTGACCCGGAGCTGCATTCTCATATCCTACAGCATTTCAAGGGAAATGCCTAATATACAGATGCGGAAATCGGATCCCACCAGCACTCAGGGATCCATGAACCTCAGGAGCAGGCGGGATCCAGGCCGAGGCGAGCTGCGTCCTGTGCACCTCTTCATTTAGGAATGCAGCCTGTTTTGGAGCCATGCAGTCCCCCAGTCAGGCTCAGCCAGGCCAGGGTTGAAGAGGTCTGCCTATTCCCAGGGCTGGAGGGCTGGCCTGGTGGGGCTGGGGAGGAGGAGCCAGGTATCCTGCAATGGCCTTCAGCGAGGCTTCGAGAGATGCAGCATAAAGTGGAGGACCTAAGCTGCCGCCTTAAACTTCTTCTCTCTCCTATCAGGCCACGGTATTGTGCAGACACTTCAGATATTGCCTGAGTTGACTAAGGCCGGAAGGGGGTGTTGGAAGCTGTTTCCTCATTTGTCCAAGTTTTAGTAAGTTAGGCAGCTGATGTTACTTGTTTATTATGGGAATTATTTTGTTCATTCAACAAGTATTTATCGAGTGCTGTTTCCCAGCTATGGGAGATGCACCAGTGAACAAAGCTGGCTGACCCCTGTGTCCATGGAATGGCCTTCTGTTGGCATGGACGGCAGTGACCAACAATGCTTGGCAAGCATGGCTCAAGTTGATGGTCTGGGATTTCTGGTGCTCAGATGCATGTTTGTCAAAAAGCAAAGGAGAACAGGTTCTGGAGCAGTGTGGAGAGGCTGGTCCCCAGTGGCCTGGCCAGGCCTCTTGCTGAGGAGGTGTCCTCTGAGCCATGGACACTCCAGGAAAGGGTAATCCACCAAATGGAGAGTGAGTGCGAAGCTCTGGTGTGGTCAGAGGACAGCACACAGCTGGTGTTTGGAGAGGAGCACATCTGGTGGCAGGAGGAGGACCTCTGAAGCCAGCTAGGCAGCCAGGGTGCTGGAGGACGGGGCAGCTGCCCGTGGATGGAGAGAAGCTGGAGGCTCACAGCACAAGTGGAGAGGAGACCTGGTCTGCATGGTCTGAGACATGTGCCAGCACGACTTCAGCTTCCAAATGGGCAAGCAAGGGACTGGAGGCCAGTGGGGAGGCCCCTGCTGGAGGCCAACAGCAGCCCTGCAGCTAGGCAAGCTGGCCCCGGTGTTATGGAAATTCCAAACTGGTGTGTTTGGAAGATGGAGCCCACAGCAAGTCCTCAGAGGTTAGTGCAGAGTGTAAAGAATGAGAGATATTAACAATTCATCCAAAATGTTTGGCCTGAGCAACTGAGGAATGGTGTTGCCGTCATCCAGAATGATGACCAGTGTTTCCTCTTAACCAGTGCCTTCTGCTGACCAGAGCTCCCTGCTGACCAGTGCCTTCTGCTGGCAATGACCTCTAATGACAACTCTTCTGTGGACCAGACCACAGATTAGTGCCCACTACGAACAGGACCCCCTACTCACTTGCGTCCCCTGCTGACTGGAGCCCTCTGCTGACCACGGCTCTCTGCTGACTTGCACAGGGCTCTTGCTATGATGGAGACAGGAGTCTTTCTTGCGTGGATCCCTGAGACATGGGCTGTCTGTAGGAGCTGTTGCACAAGCCCTGGGTGGATCTGCTTTGTGGGGAATCTAGAAGTTTAGTTTTAAGCACATAAGTTCTCTACTAGACATCCAGGTGTAGACACCAAACAGCTGCTTGGACACAACTGTGGAAGTTTGGGAGTGTGAGTTTTATATCATGGAAAAGTTACGACCTTCCTCCCAAAATATGAAGCCCATATAAGCCCAAATAACTTGAATTATTTTTAGTTTAAGAAGCAATCTGTAAAATAAAACATTTGAATTAATTTGGGCAGTTAAGGCAAATTGCTCAAATTAGAATTCTGATGACATAATTTGTGATTTTATGTGGCTGCACCTCTGTCTCTACACATCAGTCAGTTTAGAAAATGCCCCAGGCATCCCGGAAACCCGACTTTGTGCGCAGAAGTGAACTTGACAGTGAAACCCAGTGGCCTCCATGCAGAAGGTGAGTCTATGACATGTGAGTGTGGGACTCCCCCACTCCTCCTCAGATTTATACTTTTTCGTTTCATTTCTGAAGGGTGTTTCATTTTCAGCAGCCACCTGTATAAATAATTCATTGTCTTTCAATCTTTGGGAAACAGCGACTGACAATTGGCAGTTTGGGAGGAGGGAGATGAGCACGCATGTTATGAAAGGGTCGAGTTTCCTTCAAGGCTTTGCCTCAGAGGCTTTGTGCAAGGCTGACTGAGAAGATCCTGGATCAACAGAACATTTTCCTCGATGACCTCAGAAAGTTACAGCAGAATGTCTCTTTTGTGTGATGATGAATAGAAGTGAAGCTTATAGGTGTGTGATTCACGTGTACTGGGGGACAGATATGCAGTCTTCTAAAGTCAGCAAGGTTCTTTTTTCTTTGTCTCAGGTAAGCCCAACTCTGATGGGATCTGTCAGTTCCGTATTTCGGACTCTTCAGAATGCTTCAGGTCCCGTGGTGGCTGCAGGTCCCGTGGTGGCCGCAGGCTGAGATCAAACCCAGCAATCCTCCTGGGCACTCTGGGGCTGCGTTCCATCTACAGAGTGCAGTTTGCTTTTGCTTTTGAGCAAAGCTTCAGCATCCACTGAGAGCAAGCCAGGCAGTGGGGCTGAGTCACAGAGGAGGGTGCTCCCCCAGCCAGCCTGTGCTCAGGGGCCCTCAGGGGCTAGGGCACCGCAGCAACAGAAGCAGTGGGCAGAGGGCAAGAGCCCCAGGTGGCTGGTTGGGGGACACTTCCCTGTAGCACAGGGGTTTTCTGGAAGCCACTCCTTGCAGAGAACCACCTGGGTCCTCTGCACACAGTGACTTCAGATCCCTGGAATCCCTGCCTGGCTGCCCTGCTGTGAAGGCTCTCAGGGGGTCCAGTGGACTTTTGTTCTCCAGATTCCACATCTCCTGTTCAGGCTTTTGCTAGAGGAAGCTCTCAGACTCCTTGGCCAGCAGGAGGGACAGGAAGAAGGGATGGAGGCACTTCCCCACATGACCACACTCTGATCAGCTCTGCTGGTCTGTAGTCAGTGAAAAACCCACTCACAGCCCACTGCTCTCCAGGCCACCTGTCAGCAGAAGAGCCACAGTGGTGTGAAGTCCAGGCAGCCACATGGGACTGGGAGGCCAAGGGTAGAATGAAGCAAACCAGAGAGATGGTGGTACTCCTGTGACCAACATTCAATGTGTGTTTGGGAAAACCACTTTGGTTTAACTGAATGAAGGTGTGTGAGGCTGAAGTCTATCTGTCAGCCATATTAGAACACCAGGTCAAGGCTCAGTCAGTCATAACCACCTGTGTGTGACCACGGCTGTCATGGAAGCAACGGGACCAAGGAAGATGTGCACGGCCTCCCAGCAGAACACAGACCTGCCTGAGGTGCTGACATGCAAGACATGGCCACCCTCTGATTGTTACTAGGGCAAAAATTTATTTAAGGGTAAAAAGGAAACTTGAAAGCATTTAAGAAATTAAATGTAAATAGAAAGTCTGGGTGTTATAATTTACTTAAGTAGCCACTTCCTCCAAGTATCAAGGGTCCTGTTGCCAGGCTGACTGCAGAACAGCAGAAGCAGCAGCTTCTCTTTTTCACCAACAGTGAGGAGCGTGCACTTGAGGCGCTGGTGAGGTCGCGTCTTGAAGGAAAGCTCGTCTCTTGGCAGAGGAGACAGCACTTAGCTGGCCCTTAGGCACAGGGAATGATTCGTTTCTCCAGTTTCTCCGATCTGATATCAACTTGTCTTGACAGTCAGCTTGGCTTCCCACAGGAACACTTGCTGAAGTGCAATTCAACACCTGCTTTTGCATTTGAGGGTCTTGATAAGAACAGCTCCCGAGAGGAGCTCCATGCCTCTCCCGAGCGCCTGCCGGCCAGGCTTCTGAAGCCCTTCCTGCAGAGCTCGCTGTGTGTTCAGCAGAGTTCAGACACCGGAAGATCTGAAAGGAAGTTTCACTCTCCTGAAAACCGGTGTGTGTCCCAAAATCACCGAGGTCTTCCAGTCCCCCACTTCTGTGCCGCAACGTCCATTCATTCTTTCCAAGCCACACTCATGTCTCTAGCACCAGCTCTGCTGGATCAGCACATTAGATACTTCGAGTTAAATTGCTGCGTACAAATTGCACGCGTGTGCTATGTATGTTTTTAAAGTAGAAGCTACCTCTAATGCTGCTTTGAAAATAGGTTGGGTGCAAGTAATGAACTTCTATATAAATGCTGTCCTCTTTTCCCTTTAGCAACACAACAGCTTTCTAGAACAGACTACCAAAGGCATGACTATCTATGTACAGGCCCCTCCTTGGAAGAGGGAAGGAGCTTTGTCCTGGAGGCACATCCCATAGCACACACATGAGCAGAGACAGTGAGACTGGCGTTTGGAGAAGCCAGGAGTCCTCAGACAGGGTGTCACCCCTGCAGGTCCCAGGCTTCAGCAAGCCTGGTGATGTCCTGTCTGAGTAGAACTCTGTGGTCAGCTGCAGGGGTGTTAGTGGTGGGGTGGGAGGCAGAGATGTGTGCAAGCAGGTGCCCCCTCTCTCCACATCCTGGCCCTGTCTCTCCAAGCAGAGGGAGCCATCTGGGGAGGGGCAGGTCCCATCCTGACCTGCAGTGCAGACCTGCTGGTCTCTGCAGACCCCTTTCTGCTTTTAAGAATAGTGCCAAGCAGGGCTGATTCCTAGGAAATGCTGCTTCGCACAGCCTCCCAAAACAAAGGGCTCTGCCTGGTCCTGAGGCCTCCCGCCCTGCAGTGCTTCTGGGGGCTGATGGATGGTGCTGAGGCAGCAGTGTGGGGCTCAGTGGTGTGAGGCAAGGGACGGGAGCATGCCTCACACCCTAGCTCAGACCCCTTCACGTGAGCTTCAGTGTATGTTGAGGCAGTGGGGTCTCTGCCCCCACGCTGTGCCTCCTGGACAGGCTGCCCCAGAGGCTGACCTTTCTAACTCCCTTCTGCGGTGGGAAATCAGGTACCAGTGGCAGAAGCCTGAACTCCTGCAAGAACAGCACAGTTGGCTTTGAAGCCAGACATGTGGGAGGACCTGTGTGGCCTCCTGGCTGGCGGCACACTGCTCTAGAGTCCAGCAAGGGCACAACCCGAGCACCTGCCGGTTGGGGGAGAGTGCCCAGCAAGGGAAGCAAGCAGCCTTGCAGGGTGGGGTGGGCACAGGAGGAGGGCTGGCAGGGAGGAGCAGGCTGTGAAGGAGGAAGGCTGGGGCAGGGTCCAGGTGCTGGGGGCAGTGACAGGAAGGAAGCTGCTGGGGGGGTCCAGGGGGACTGAAGCCTGGCTCTCAGAGGGCTCCAGGAGCAGCCAGCAAGGCAGCCCAGGCCACACCTGGGGAAGCCTCTGCAGGGCCAGGTTGGGTAAGGCCACATTGCTCTCCTGACGACTGCACCCCACGTTCCTGGGCCTGGAGAAGGGCCAGGAAGGCGCTCCTCTGCGCCAGCCCTCCCTGCAGCGGTGCAGGGCTGTGTGCTGCAGAAGGTGCTCTGCAGGTCTCAGTGGCCCTGCCAGCTTCCTGGACAGGAGCTCACTTGCTGGGAGCAGAGCCCGGACCTTTCAGACAGGCCCGATGCAGGCTACCCAGACTGGAAGGTCCCCACCTCAGGAGAGGCTGCCTCCAGAGGGCAGTCGGCCAGAGGCAGGGCAGACGGCGCCACAGCATGCGGGCCGCAGAAGCAGGCGAGGCCAGCACGGTGGGCAGCGAGCACCAGGAGAAGCACTGGGCCTCGGCCTCCACTGCCCCTGCGGGCCTGGACCAAGCCATGGGCTGACGCTCTGGATTCAGCAGCGCTCCGGTTCACGGTTATGAAAGGTGCGGGAGACATCCCTGCGTCCCACGGCCATGCACACGCCCCTGTCGCAGTGTCAGGCAGTGCAGGGAGCAGCATCCCTGCAATGCTGACCTTCTCGTGGACCAGAGGCACCATGAGAAAGGCAAGTAATGGGAGAACCCTGTGATGAAATGGACACTGCGGAGGAACCCAGAGGCCAGCACCAGCAGAGGCTGGGCAGGGCAGCCACCTGCCCCAGAAGGGGACGGGCACAGCCATAATTCAACAACAATTCATCAGGTAGACACCTGTGTCCAGCCACCCCTGCCAGGCTTCCAACTATGTCTCTGTGGCCCAGGCTGCCCCAGAGCGTGCCCCTCCCTTTCCCATTCACACAGAGGGCATAGAGGTAGATCTGGAAAGCCAGCAGTCTGCAGCTAGGGAAGGGGTCCTCTTTGGAGCCCCACCGGCTGTGCCTGGCCTCAGCCTTTGGCCCCGCGGCTGTGAGAAGAGCAGCTGGGAGCAGCACAGGAGGAGGCGACACACTGGAGTCCTCCTGGCTCCACTGTGGCCTCCCCCTGCCTCGGCACAATCCCAGTCGAGGTCATTGCCGGTGCTTTCTGACAACAGGAAAGAGTGGACTAGCGTGTCCTCAAGACTCGCTTCAGCTGTTACAGGTTCGAACTCTAGAACTGCACTGTTGTGATTCCTCTGCTGCTGCCACGCAGCGTGAGCCAGCGGTCAGCCACAGCGGTCAGCCACAGCGGTCAGCCACACTCTTCAGTTAACTTTGGACAGGATTTCCTGGACTTCCTTCAACGTATGTGTGATACTGATTGACAGCTGCTGACCACTCTGGGTTGATTTTCCCTTCATCTGGAAGAGCTTGGAAAACACAGATCGAGGTTTTTTTCTTCTGGAAAGTCTCCTCTGGCGGTGGTTCCAGCATTTGTTCTGTCGTGGCTCGTTGTCTGCATGGTGGTTCCAGTTGCACGTGTGTTGTGGAACCTCTCCTCCCCCAGCCACCTCACTGCTGGCTCCGGCCCAGGCTCTGCTCCACTCAGCACCCCTGTCGATCCTCACAACTCTTTTTGGTAGGTTTTTCACTCTGCTCTTTATTTCTGAGACTGTTTTTCTTCCGCTTTTCCCTTAGATTCAATGAAGTCTCACTTCATTCTATTTTTCCTTAATTTTTTTCATTTTAATTATAGTAGCTTGGATTTTTATATCTCACAAATGATTGCTGAGGATTAGTTTAGAACTGTAGGCTGCGTCTGCATTGGCTCTGTGCTTCTTTTGTGGGAATGAAGGGGAGATTCCTGTTTTCCTGTTGGCTGTGGGAGGGTTCTACGGTAGTCAGGGCTCGGGAGCTCGGGTGTGTGGATTCCTGGCTCAGTAGCACCCCATCTGTCCATGGGTGAAGCAGGCCTTTGGGGAGACTTTCTCGGTGGCAGGGGCGGTGGAGGTCTGTGTCCTGTGCTTCACTCTCCTCCTCACAGCAGCCCTTATGCTTCCCTCCATTTCCAGAGAGGGCTCTGCCTCCTGGGCACCACCTTCCCCGCAGCAGTGCACCTTGAAGACTGCTGCCCAATCAGGGCTCCTCTGAGGCCACTTCTCCCAAACCCAGCACACCTCCGCCTCTGCATCAGAGTGGCTTCCTCCTGATGCTGGAGATTTTAGTTCCACCCCAGCCTGATGTTTCCTCTCTTTCTTCTCTGCAGGCTTTGAAAAGTGCCTTGGGTCATGGCAAAGCCATGTACATGGAGCCTGAAGGTTTGCTTTCTCTGTGCTTCTTGATGCACAGGTGGGTTTGGACACAAGCAGCTTCTGTCATCTAGTGTGTTGAGAGAATGTTTCCTTTATAAAGATTCATCTTACAATTTTTATGTTTGGAGATGATTTGGGGAGATGCAGATTGAGAAGCTATAGCCTATTAATATTTTCTAATTGACACAATATATTGCTTTTAAAGTCATAATGGTATTTTTAACTTTTTATAATTTTAAGGAATTGTCTGCCTGGGGGTGCGGCTCAGTGGTGGAGTGCATGACCAAGATGACAAGGCCCTGGGTTACATCACCAGCACCAGAAACAAAGAAATGGTCAAAGATAAACAGACGCTGTCAAAGGGGAAACAAGAGCCCTGGTGTGAAGAAACTGTTCCTATCTAAGTGATCCAGGTGTCAGAGTGACAGGAGACCACCATGTCTCCATGAAGCTCTTGAGATGGGCACTTCTTGTGCTGCCCAGACGCTGCTCCAAGGCACCTCTAGGAGTCACTTCAGGCTCTTGACTCCCAGAAGGTCCTTGTGATGAGACCAGTGTTGAACACAGACTCACGTACTGCAGTGCCCTCAGCGTTGTGCCCATTTGCCAGAGCTGGACACAGCAGAGCTGGACATGGTGGGTCTGGCTGATCTGGGCTCCTCTGAGGCTGCGAGGCAGGATGAGTGAGGCCCGGGATGCACTACCATCGAGGGCTACAGAACAGCGTGCAGGTCACCAGCCGTTCCTCTGGAATGACGTTTTCCACTTGTGTGCGGAGAGGAAAGCAGGCATTACCCGTGCAGGCCCATGCCCTCAGCTCTCCTGGACCATGCTGGCCACACAGCTTTTCTAAGTGCTCAGCATCCCAATTCTCACCCCAAAGGGTCTGGTCACACCAGGTCACTCCTTCCCCTCCTGGCTGGGCTGGAACTGTCTGCTAGGGCCCAAGATGGTAGCTGGCCTCTGCCACAGCCCAGCTCTGCAGCTGTGAAAAGCAGCCAAGGACGCAGACAGGGCTGAGCCCCTCCAAACCCACAAACTGATCTGGCCTCTGTCTCACACACAATCTAGAGTTGACTTTTAAGACTGAATTAGCAAGATGTGCTCTAAGACACGTCTGCTTGGAACAGGGCCGTGAGACCCAGCTGCCCCTTCGGGAGTGGAAATCTGCAGAGCTGCACACCTGTGGCTCCTGAGCTCTGAGGTGCAGGAGGCCCTGCCAGGAGACAGAGGGCCCTTGTTCTTGTGAGAGCCCCATCCTGCGTGTGTTGACAGGGAGCTTAGGAGCGCACACCGGAAGGCCATTCCTGGGCTCTGACGTCTGGCCTATTCGCAAGTTCACGAGGAAACTGATCTCCTGCAGCCACACTGCTCCAGTGCCCTGCTGTCTGTGAGGCACTGAGGAGCAGGGCCGGTCTGCAGGGTCCCTCCCAACTGTTACGCAGCACCTTCGCAGAGGGACGGTCCCTCAGCACAGCTACGTTAAAGGAAAGACATGCGAGGGTCCTGGAGTCTGTGTCCCTGAAAAGTGGTTTACGGTGGGGGAACTCATGGCCTAAATGGGGGATTTCAGCCTGATCCCTCTTGGGAAGGCAGGGTGGGGGATATGAAGACAGCACAGTTACAGCAACGTGGACCTTGGCCAAGCACCCAGTACTGCCATCACACCCCCATCGCCTCAGCAGGCGTGAACTCCCTGAACTCCAGATCTCTCTGTTGTGAAAACACCCTGGCATTCCCTCCCCCCGCCCCCAGCCAGGGCCACAGCTGGGAAAGCAGCGCCTCGGCCTGTGCTCCAGCCAGAGCAGCCTGCAGAGCTGCTGTCCACTGCCCACAGTGCCCAGTCCATGGAGGCCGCACCACGCACCCCATGGGCAGTATAGCTGCCACAGGCCACCCGGACAGTGGCCATGCCTCACCAGTATCCCTGGAGTCGGGAGTCCTTGCTGTCCCCAGTCTCAATGTGCACCTGCTGCTGGGACAGGGTGATGTCACTCCCTGTCCCCGTCCAGGCACTCCAGCAGCTTAAGGCGTGAGAAGTCCCCACCCGCACACGGCCCCTCACATTAGCAGAAGCTTCCACCCCAGGCCTGGTCCCTTGGGGCCTGCTGCTGTTTGGATCTGGGATGTCTTCAGTGACATCCACGTGGTGGCTGTAACAGAGTGAGAGGCTGCCCTGGCCTTCCCCTGAGCGCTAGGCCCTCTGGGGCCACCCCATGCCCACCCCATGGGCCTCACTTTGGATCCAGTTGCCTGTCTTACAGGAGAAAATTAAGAGACTGAACTTCAGGAGCCCAGGGTCTTCTGGACCCATTCTTAGGGAGTATCCTGCGGTGAGCAACACTCCTGGTTCCTCGCTCCAGCCAGCTCCTCATTGGCCTTCAAGCTCCCAGAGAGAACGCATTCAGCGCTTGGTCAGTGAAGAACGATAACTAAAATGTCCAGATGGCCACGTCCCGAGGGAAGCCTTGCTCCGAGAGTGAACTCAGGCGGCGGGCAGACGGCAGACACCACCCCTGTCTTCAGAGTGGGAGCTGGCTCAGACGCCATACGGCAGGTCCCTCTACTGCTTCCTGGGACTCTCAGGAAGCTAAGCTCGGCCGACAGGCCAACTCAGCAGCCTCCCTCCCCTTGGAGCAGGAAAGTGGTGCCTGAGGATCCCTGAGGCAACCTGCGGATCTAAAGGGCGCTGTCCTGGCCCAGCGTGGCCTCGACCCGGTGGGCGTGCAGCCGGGGAGACAGGATGTGCCTCCAGCCAGCTCTGCGATGTCCTCGTCCTGTGTGACCCGGGAAAAGGCCCTGGTGAGAGGGCAGTGAGGCCAGCAACTCCACCCAGCCCCAGGAGCACGCCCGGCCGCTGCCCGGGGGCGTCCACGCCTCTGCCAGGGCTGACACGAGCAGGGCTGCTTGGTAGTCATAATTCCCAAATTCACAGTCTTCCTTCAGGGAAAGTCTCCCCGGCTGTTTCGATGCATTTTAAATGTTAACAGTGATTTCGCTTTATTTATATATGCACAGAAGATAGCAAAACTGTCACAGAAAGAAAAACACTACTCAGCTGATCACAGGAGGACAGCTCCAGAAGGGCCTGGAGATGTGCCCTCACTGGCACCTGGCTCAGAGGGACCCGGGGCCTGTCTGGGATCAGCACCTCTGGGCCGACCTCGGGGAGGGCAAGACACTGCAGGGTCCTTCCCTTCCTCCTGGCCTATTGGCTTGGAACAGGTCCTGGGGACCCGAAGATGCTACTTTTCTACAGGGACATCACTGCAGCTGCAGCTCCCTAACTGACCAGAGGGCGCAGGGACCCAGCAGGGCAGCACAGCACTGCTGCAACTCCAGGCGGGAGAGTGACTCAGGCTATTCCAATTTTGAGCTGATTAGCATTTTTCCTAAAATACTTGGTGCAAAAAGTTACACACAGAGTCCTATAGTTACTTGAGATCCTACTGGTCAGAAACTCCTGCTCCACGGGGGCACTCCGGCACCGGCTGCCCTCTGGTGGCCTCTTGCCTGCAGGGAGCTGCGCGTGGCCCTCTTCACAGCCCAGGCCTTCCTTCAGCAGCACACGGTGTCCGTCATGCAGACACTCTCCGGAGACAGAAAACCTCGAAGATGGGAAGACTTCACCTATTCACAGCCACATGCTCACATCACCCAACGTACCCACGTATCAATTGGATTCTGGGTGTGCAGAGAAGCACACACTCCATGCAGCCCAGTGACGCAGGAGCCCAGTAGGTTGGGCCTCTATTCAGAGTCTGCCACTGGAGCCCCCAGGAGCTCTGGTGCTGCGACCGTGAGGCTGGGAGGAACAGCAAAAGGAAATGCAGAGAAATTTCTGTGTAGGAGGTAGGACTTGGATCTTGGAGAAATTTTATGTTATGATCACTTTTTTTTTGCATCCTTGACCCAGCCAAGTGCTGGATGGGACACGGTTTTAACAGACACTGAAGGCCTGACACTACCTCCTTATGTGCAATATTTTCAATTTCTTAAAAAACTTCTGGAATCTATTAACACTTCATACATAAAGAGAAGAAATCAAGTTCAGAATAAGACAAATAGAATTTCAAGGAGGATGCGGGGGGTGGCTCACTCTGCCTACCTCCAGTCAGCACCATGGCTGCCCAGGAAAGCTGCCATTCAACAAACACGCTGGCAGAATGAAAGCACCTTCTCTGTGCAGCGATTCGGGTGTGCCCACCAACAGGCACGTCGATACCTTCGACCTTCCCTGGTTAAGAGGCTCCAGTGTGGGTGACCCCTGTGTTGTCGGGATGATGAACAAACCTGCTGAACAGCACCTCACAACATGCTTCACCCGCCTGTCCCCTCGGTGCCCTCCTGGGCCTCTGTGCCTAGATGGCTGCTTGCTTTCCCGGGTCTACAGTGCAAGAAGAAATCAAGTGCCACGGGCGCCCCAGCTCCCAGAGTCCGTCTGCCAGGGGCAGGGGCTGGAAAGGACACAGCGTAGCCATCCCTGCCCTGGTGCTGGACACCCTCCTCTCGTGCCCCCTTGTTTTGTGATGGGGGCAGAGGACAGGGTGCTGCTAAAAGTCCTTCTCAGGAGGACTTGACTGCCAGCTTCCACAGTCCTGAAGGAGACTCCGGTGACTGACATGGAGGTTTCTTCCCTCCAGAGTGGATGTGATTGACAAGGCTCGTTCTCTCTATGCTGGAAAACCAGAGCCTGAATCCCCGGGGGCTGGTGGGGGCCCCTGGGCCCCTGCAAGCTCCCTGCAAGTGACAAACAGGGTTACCTCAGCCTGGGCCTTGTGCAGGGTCCTGGCAGCACAAGACGCACCTGGGACATTGGCACTGAATTAACGCACTCTTCTTGTGCTTGGGCTCTTTACATACTGAGATGTTTTCTTAATAAACATCTATTTTTATGAAACAAGAAGGTGCTCTTTTTGTATTTCCCGTGATCACGAGGTGCATTTGGAAGGACCGTCTGGTTTGAAGAGGTGTGGGAGGAATTGCTCAGAGCTCGCGTCCACCCAGCCTCCCACGGGGCTGATTATTTTCAGCCTCAGGAATTTGATCTACGTATTTAAAATGCTTCCATATGTTTGGCAATATTAAGATTGACAAATGTTTAGGGGGAAGAAAGAACCCAAAAACTCAGTAGATATATCTGAAAGTAATTAAGATCCTTAAGATAATTTAAATATTTAAAAATCAAAATATATATGGAAATACATTATTTATCACAAAGAAAAATGTCCAAATCATTTAGAAGAATTCTTTTGAGCACTGGAGAGTGACTAGATGAACGCTGGTGAGCAGGTCTAAAGGCAGGTTTGGAGGGGCTGTGGAGGAGGAGGACCCCAGAGCCTCCTGGTCCTGGTACAGCTGCAGAGACTTGGCCATAGCCAGCCCATCTACCCTGACAAGGAAAAGTCAGACAAACTGGAGATCAACAGCTCTCCCTAGACACGCCAGGGAACTGGGGTCACAGGGAAAGCCCAGCGTGGGCTTCGGCTTCCTGTGTCACCAAGGGGAAGGAGCAAGAGGTGCTGCAAAAGTCACAGTCCAAGACGCTGGCTCCCTGGGCAAGAAGTCCTAGGCATAGGACTACAAAACACTCTTCCTGCATCTTGCCAGCTCTGCAGTAGGTCCCTGGGCCTGCACAGGAGGAAGGACCAGTGCACAGTCCACAGAACTGGGAGGGGCAGGATGGAGGCCCAGGGCCACGGGCCTCCAATGCCTGTAGCTCTGCACACAGCGAGTACAGCCTGGCACCCCGCCTGGCCTGCGTGGGGCAGCACAAGGCCGCCTCTCCTCCTTTCATCTCACACATTGCACCTGGCTTCCAGAGGAAAGGCAGGGCCTTGGTAGAAGAGAGTAGAGCACACAGTCTGGAGAGACGCAGCCAGTGCCTGCACACGGCCCCCGGGCTGCCCGGTCCTGTCCACCAGTAGGAATATTCTGTGCTTCTGTACCAATTTTAGTAATGTCTTTTTTTTCTATTTCTGTGAAGAATGACTTTGAAATTTTGATAGGAATTCGCTGAGCCTACCTACAGCTTGATTTGGATCGCATGGACATTTTGAAAACATTAATTCCTCTAATCCATGAATATGGGATATCTTTCCATCTGTTCTGTGTCTTCAGTTTCTTTTACCAATGCTTTATGATTCTCAGTACAAAACCTCTTGATCTAAGTTCACTATTTTATTTTTGATGGTATTGTATGTGGAATTGTTTTCTTAATTTCTTTTTTAGACACTTTGTTGTTACTGTGTAGAAATGACACTGATATGACAGATTTTGGAATGATGAAACCGGGGATCTAAAACAGGATGATTAGTAAGCTATGGACCCTGAGGGACAAAGTGGACAACAGGAAGGAACAGATGGCAAGGTGAGCCGAAAGGTGGACCCTCAGAGGAAGACCAGAGGGAAAAGCTGGGCATTGCCGGTAGAGGAATGGGCAGCACCTCAGGCAGGCTGGGCAACAGACGACCGTGAGGAGCACACTCTCACTCTCGTGGGAAAGCAAGGAGAGGGGAGAGCCAGACAACAGCAGAAAGGAAAGCATGGCTGGTCACAGGAGCTGGCCACAGCGGAAGGAACAGAAAGGACCAGAAAAGATCGGGTAACTTGACTGAAAAACTTCCGAATTTAAAGACAGACCCCAAGCCACCACTCCAAGACGCTGAGAGCAGGTGCAGCAGAGAGTCCACGCCCGGGCCAACGGCACGTCCGAGCCTGCCAAGCCGGCGGGGGACCAGGCCATCTCGACAGGGCTAAGAGGGAGCACCTCAGCCTGGGGCCATAGGGACCCGGGACGCCAGAGGAGAGCAAGGGCATCGGCAGAGGAGGGAGGCAGCTCTGGAACCCCGTCCAGCAAGCTGCCCTCAAACCTGAGGAGGAGGGAAGGACTTCCTCCCACAGAGGCAAGGCAACGGCCTGCCAGAATGTCCTGGAGAGAGGAGGCCGGCTGGACCTCAGGCACACCAGGGAAGAACGCCAGAGGAGGCCCTGCCAGAATGTCCTCCAGAGAGGAGGCCGGCTGGACCTCAGGCACACAGGGAAGAACGCGCCAGAGGAGTCACAGGAAGGCGCTGGTGGCAGTGAGATCCACCCACCACGGGCACTCGCCAGCCTCCTGCCCACGGCACACCCCATCGCTGAGGGGAGACCAAGGACCGGGACAGGACATGGCCAATGGAGCCTCGGTGGGCAGGGGTGAGGGGCAGGAGCTCGCCTCCCTGCTGCCCCCCGTCCTGCCAGCCTTCGGTGGCGGCGTAGGAAACAGTCTCTAGTCAGAAACACTGAAGGGCCGAGCTCGCCCTCGGGCTGACTGGCCAACTCTGTCCCCACAGGCCCCCCTCGGCCAGCGGCCGCCACGGTGCCTGCAGGGCGCGGTGCCACACCTGAACGCACGGCGTCTGAGGAGGGCTGGGCGCCCGGGAAGGCGGCTGTGAGGTGGGGGCCTCTCTTCAGAGTGGAGGCGGAGGCGTTTCCGGGAGCCATCCTGGCTGTCACGCTGCGTCTGCCCGTCCTGCTGTTGGGGACCCGCCGAGGGCCTGGGGAACATTTGGTGATTATTAGGCTTCAGAAACTGAGCTGCGATTTGGCCGCGGCTGCTGCCGAGGCAGATGGGCCTGGAGCACCGTCCTCGCTGCCCACACGGCGCCTGCCGCCTGGCCGAGCTGCACACACTCAGCACTGCCTCCGCCGGCGGAGCCAAGCGGCCTCGGCTGCCCTGGAAGCGGAGGGCACTCAAGGACAGCGACCCCTCCTCCCGGGAACGCAGGGCAGCTGGGTGGAGGCCCCCGACTGCAGGGAGGCCTCGGATCGGAAGCCCCGTCCTTCCTAAGGCTCGTGTGGCTCCCCCACAGCAGGGCCCAGCACGTCACTCCCAGAGGCCCCCATCCAGGAGGAGGCAGGGGACCCTCAGTTTCCTCGGACCCTGGCCCCTCCTCCGTGGCCGCAGCAGCTCGCGCCGCCGCCCCTGCCATCTTCTCGCCCCGGGAGCTCTCTTGCAGCCCCCGGGACCTCGCCTGTCTGTGTGGCCAGCAGGCCTTCGATCGTGGGCGTGCAGGGCCACGAGGGGTCGGGGACTCGACCCTCCGCAGTGACATAGGCGACCGCCGGAAGGCCGCGGGGCAGGCGCCTCGCTTGCCGAGCGGCTTCCCAGGCCTCCGTCGGCTCAGCAGAGAAGGCTCCTCAGCGCGAGACCCCGGGAGAGCCCCGGCCACTCTGTCCACTCGGCCTGGGGACCTGTGACCCCTTCCTGCCCCCTCCGCACACGCTCGCAAGCATCAGCTGCTAGTGTCGCCGAGGCCGTTGGGGTGCGCTAGTGAGGAACTGAGAAAGCTCAAGCAGCTCGTAACGGGGACAGGGCGCAAGTCCAAGGGAGAGGCACCATGTCAGAGGTGCTGTCGGTCACCGCCTGCGGAGCAGGTCTTGCTCGGCCGCCCCTGCTCCCTGCTCTGTCCACTGCCGTGGCCTGGACGTCTTCTCCGGAGGGCTGCCCTCCCTGTGCTGGCTCCCAGGACAGCGGCAACGCCCACCCTGGAGGCCCCTCCCACCTCGTCCTGCCGCAGCTGGTGGAGGCCATGAGCTCAGCGGCTGATTGCAGGGCTCCACTTCCCTGCGGGTCTCCGAGGAGGCTGGAGGCGGCACTCTGACCTTGCCCGTGGAGACATGAGCCCAGCTTCATCTCTGACTCTCAGCACAGTGGCGTGAGGCCGGGCCTCCATGCCTTGCTCTGAACCGCTGTGCGCTGCTGCAGGGGCTGGGCCTGGGGAGGCTCCTCTGAGCTGCTCCGTCATGTGCAGGGGTCAGTGTCCTCATGCAGACGCTGGCCGCGGGTCATCTTGGCTGTCCCAAGGGATGGAGAATTGGAGGGTTCTTGAGAGTCAAGACCTTGAAACTGTATCAGATTCTAATTGCGCTGGAACCCTTCCAGCTTCCCCTGAGCAGCATGTGGAATGTGGAAAGTCTGCCATTTCTTAGAGCAGAGCTGAGTCTGAGCAGCCGACTTAGTGTGACCATTTTTTCAGAAGCATCTGGTTAAGCTCCTGAGCATTGAAACAGCAAAGTGAGACCAGTTGGCAACCACAGAACATTCAAAGAACAGAGAGGGTGTCCATGCAGACGGGGGCACCACAGCCCCCTCCCAGCCAATGGCAGGGGAACCATGCGATCTTGGGCCAGCGACAGCCTCCTGTCCTGCTGGTGGAGCTGCTGCCACAGGGCCAAGGCCATGCTCACTCTGAAGTGCCCGTGGAGCACGGTTAGGTGCAAGCTGGGATCAGCACCCAGGCAGGAAGAGCTGTGGCCAAGTACCGAGCTCTGCATCAGCTGCCGGGAGCAGGCCCCCCACAACCTCCCGGGGCTCTCCAGCAGGGGTGTTGGGGTCACTGTCCCTGATTCACTCTTGCAAGTACCCAGAGCACCTCCCAAAGAACTGAGGTCAGGAGTCGCTCCCGAGTTGCTGGATGACTCCCGGGAGGAGACCATAGGAACACAGCCTCCTGTAGATGCCACTCGGAGGGCCTCGGGTCACCAGGGGCTTTGCCTAGGAACAGCCTGAGGCCCTGTCCACACTGTGGTCCCCGCAGCACTGCCTCCACCAGATGACTCTTCTTCAGTGGAATGTGAAGCGGCCCCTGTGGTGAACCAGGGCGGGGGAAAGGCGCGTGTCCAGGGCCACGCTCCCCCTGTGCACGGCTGTGCGAAGGGGTTGCCCCGAAGGAGGCAGCAGAATGGTGAGCAGGGCTCAGGGCGGCCTCGCACAGCAGGCCCCCACCTGGTGCAGCCAGGCACAGGCACCCCTCCCGCTGGCTCAGCCGGTGACCCTGAGGTCACTTCCTGGAAAATGATTTGGAAAAGTTTCAAAGCAGAAGGTGAGATGAGGGTGCCCGTGCACGAGCAGAGGGCAGGGACGAGCTCCGCACTCCGCCCAGCACCTGGGGAGCAGGGTCTTGCTGGAACTCAGCCAAGGAGGCCTGGCGGGAAGGCCTGGCCTCCCAGGGAGTGCACCCGCCCTGCCCTGCTGGGACCTGGGTGTCGAAACCGCACAGGACAAAGCACCTGCACCCGGGAGGCGGGAGAGAAGGCGGCAGCGGCGAGGATGGCGATCCCAGCAAAGCCGCTGACGTCTGGAGCGCAGGACAGCCTGAGGGCTGAGGTGACGGGTGGGAGGAGGAGGCCTGGGGTGCTCGGGAGAGAGCTGACAGCTGCCAGAACACTGCCTCCTGAGCACAGCCACTGGGCGACACCTGTGGTGACAGGCCGTGACAACTGCCAGCGGTGGTGTAAGCAGAGGGGCGGCCATGGGGCCTGCTCAGTCCGCGGTGGCTCTCGGGCTGGCGCCCTGCAGCTGGCCTCTCAGAGTTCTCAGACCTTCTCTGTCTGTCCCACTGGTGACTGGCCTCCTGAGCTTCCTGGCAGCTCCCTGGCAACCAGTGCCCCCAGCTTGGTGGGTCCTTGTTGCTCTCTGAGGCAGCAGAGGGTACAACCTGCCCCTGAGGTGACCTGGTGAGGTCGGAGCACGTGAGCTGCAGCGTCACAAGCAGCCTGTCTCCAGGGGACGTTGTCTGCAGGCCCCACGCACACACAGGCTCGGGGAGGTGGCGTGCGGGTGATCTGAGGAAGACAGCCAGCCTGCCCTGGCAGGAGGCAGGTGGACAAGCACTGGGGGGCCGCCTTCACGCAGCCGCATGTCCCCGGGAATGGCTTCTTCCCTGTGAGCCACCCAGGCTGGCACAGGGTGCGTGCTCCAGGCTTCACGGCCCCACTCAGCCACCTGAGCAAGGTGGGGTGGGCGCAGAGGGGCTGTCTTCACACGAGAGACCAGCTGTGCTAATCGATCGCCCCACCAGCAACGTTGGCTGCCTCCCAGGCCTGGATTGTCTCGAAGCCCCAAAATGTGATCAGCACCCTGATTCTCCTTGTTGGGTCACCAGCAGAGGTGCTGTGGGTGACCTGAACCTGGTTGGCTCTCAGAGGCCTCAAGAAACTCGGGGCCAGTGCAGGGCCCAGTTCCAGCATCCAGGGACACAGCTCAGAGGATGCTGGGCTCCTGCCCTCGGCCCCCAGCCTGCCTTCCTGCCCTGGCACCTCGCTGTTCCTACTCACAGGAGAGCCACAGGGAAGCACGTCACCGCAGACCACAGGAAGCAGCAACAAGACAACTTCAGCCAGCACAGCCCCTGGAGTCGGGGCGGGACAGCAGAGCAGGCCTGCTTGAGCCTGGCTGCCCTCCTCGACCACAAGCACACACCTCCAGACAGCAGCCTGACTCCATGTGGTCCCAGTTCCACGCCGCCTCAAAGGCATCACACTGGGAACATGAGGGGACAGGAGAAGTGAAGAAGGCAGACCCCTGGACAGCTCTCTGGCTGCTCGACCATCTGAGCTATGCACGTGGAATTGTGAGTGGTGTTGTGAATACCACTCAGTATTCACTCTGTATGAAGCACAGAGAAAGAATAATATGTGCTTGTGAAAGGACCACAGGTGGCCCTCCTGCAACTGCCAAGCTCCAACAGAGTGGCTGGGCTCAGGGTGCAGATGCGCTGCCCTTCCCAAAAGTCCAGGGGAGAGCGTCAAACATGGGAGCCAACAGGGGGAACGACAGGGCCATGCTGGGGCTCCCAAGAGACTGTGCCCAGGGCTCCAAGCCAGATAAGCACACACTGGCACAAGGGCAGGTAGATAAGGGAGGAGAC
>JAJEJO010002686.1:33256-43848 GCA_020662805.1 Glaucomys volans
GAGATGCCTGGGAGGAGGGAGATGGCAGAGAGAGATTCACACCCAGGCTCAAACACCAGAGAGGAGAGAGATATCAGAGAGAGATTCCCACCCAGGCAGACATGCCAGAGGCAGGAGAGGAATGACAGGTGTGACGCAGCAGTGCTCCCGGGGCCTGTCTTCACTTCCCCTACAAAGGTAGAGCTCAGTGGCTGAGGGGATTGGGCATGGTGTACACTGGAGCCTCAGAGGCAGCTTTTCTGTGCAATGACATAACGGCCAAGGACCAGACTTTCTCCCTCCACACTAAGGCCACGATTCCATCCCCAGAGTGCTGTGGAGCTCTGAAGTCAGGCATCCTACTGGGTTATATGAACACACCTGTAGAGCTGAGCTGTGAGCTCCTGCCCTTCTGCTGCCTCCATTTCAGAAGGCAGTGGGTCAGAGCCCTGGGCCCTGTTGCATGGACAAGCCTGGGTCTTGGGGCTGCCTCTGTGTGGCCCTTCCTGCCAGCCGTGGGCGTGGGAAATGTCATGTTGGCTGGTCGGGCATTGCTGCCATCTACTTTGGGTGATGGCTAGTGCCAAGCTTTATTAAGCGGGGTGTTTGGGGAATGTGCAATGTTCAGCATAGGTGGAAGATAACGCAGCACAAAGTCACTTCCTGCTTCTCCCAGGGCACAGCCCCTCAGGAGTGGGCCCTGGACTCTTGATTAAGATACAGTGTAAAAGCCCAGGGTGCACCAACCAGTGAGCTTGGGCAAGCTCTTTAATCTCTGTGCCCAAGAAGAGCAGTGGAACTGCTTATAGCATGCAGGATCAGGGACGAGGGAGAAGCAAGTCCCTGTAAAGATGGGGGCTCTTTACAGCCAGCACTTAACAATCCCCCAACATGGAAACTGTGTCTATTGCAACTCTTACCTTGTCGCCCCAACATCACAGACATAGTTGGCTCAATAAGTCAGTGTCTCCAGTCTCAGTTATGTGCACAGGTTGGTGCTGATCCTGTGAGGCATTTCCCCCAAAAGCAAGCAGACGCAGGGTCTATAGAGGATGGATCCGGTGGAGTGCAGACCAAGTGTGCTACCCAGGCCACATGAACAAGTGGGCACTGGGCAGGGAAAGGGGCACTAGAGGCCATGTCCGCAGGGTGGACCAGAGCACGATGGATGGAGATTTTGGTGTTTGAGCATGACCTTAACAACTGGCAGAGAAGTGGGCCAGGAAGAGCCACGCTAGGACCCCCGTTGGCTAGGACCCCCGTCAGCATAACAACCTGAGCACAGGCCCAGAGCAGACGCCTGCAGGGGCAGAAAGCAGGTGAGTTCAAAGTGCTTCAGTCACAGTGTTTGCACCTTGAATGCCCACATAACGACAGCCCCTCTTCTGAAGGTTTTGGGTGGACCCCGAGGTCATCTTTCTTCCCAAGGACAACCAGGTGTGCAGCATACTTGAGTTTTCATTTTTCAGACCAGGTGAATGGGGCAGAGGGTCTCAGCAGTGTTGTTAGCCAAGGGCAAGCCTGTGTGACTGTGCTCTCCCTCTGTCACCTGAATCCTGTCCAGAGGGCTCACAGCATGAGCCCTCTGCCGGCTGTGGTCAGCAGAGCTCCTGTCCCTGCCCCGTTTTTCCCTGTATAGATTCTATAGATGCGGGGTCAGATGCTGACTCTGATGCTGGGAAATTTTGACTTTAGCTGTCTTGGTTTTATTCATAACATTTGAACCTACTTTAGAATGTCCTTAGGGGCCACGTGGACCCACATGCACATCCACACACCTACTCATGCATGCCTGCACAGCCACACACACACACGTGCACACAGTGCGAAAGCATGAAGCTCGCGCACACACATGTACATGCACACACGTGCACACTTGCCCACATGCAATGCACACACATACATGAACATACACAGGCACACAGCAATGCATACAAGTCCATGCACATCTGCACTTTCACATGCAGCACATGCATGCACACATTCCTGCACATAATCCTTGGCAAACATCAGGCCCATGTCCCTCCTCTGCTCCTGTACCTACAGCAGGTAAAAGCAGCATGGTCATGAGCTCACTGCAGGCAAGGAGGATCCAGCAGCATTACTATGGCACATTTGAGTGGCTGTGGCTGCCCCACCAGAGTTTGTCCCTAAACCTGTGCTGGCGCAGCTGGTCTCAGTTTGTGCAGGGAGTGCAGCTTAGCCTCAAACCCCTGCCCTGGTCGGCATTCCCATCCCAGGCCAACAGAATGCTGGAACTGTCTCCAGGTGATGAAGAGCTGAGTGGGCAGAGGCCGGGACTCCTCCCCAGGTGCACTTGTCAGGTTGAGTGATCTCAGAACCCACGTCGCAGCCTTCTGGAACTGCTTAGCACACAGGTGGACTGGCTGAGCTTCCAGGCCAACAGGGCACCAGCCACATGGCCAAGATGTGCCCACTGGCATGGTCAAGGTTCTCTGCAAGCAGATATGATGCTGATTAGGGGTGGGGTCATAGGAACCCTGAATCAGGCTTTGCCTGTGAATCTTTGCAGAGCAGAGGGGTTTGTGGCCTGTTCTCACAGAACCATGTCACATGGATGCACCCAGAGGTTCTTGGCAGTCAGGGCCTGATGTTCTTTATAAGAAAAATAAAAACAGGTGAGAACTTCTCCAAGGAAAATATCCAACCTTGTACCAGGTACAAGATTAAACAGACTTTTGAGCAACCCTGGACCCATAGAAGGGTGCTGGGTGAACACAAGCCCCAGGGGCTGGAACCCAGCCCCACGCCCCGCCCACGCCCCGCCCTGCTGGAACCCAGCCCTCACCTGCCTTGTCTGCTCATCATTGTTGAACAACATTATGGTTTCAGGTTTGGACCTTTCTTGCCAAATGTTTGCTTATTTTGTGTCCTTATCCAAACCGATTGACAGCCAGAGTTGGAAGTGCTCATTTATGAAATGCCAGTGTCATGGGTGCCAGGTGAAGATGGAGATCTCCCAGGGCAGGGCAGACCTCCCAGGGAAAGGAGGTGCTGGGGAGAAGCAGTAACTCTGAGAACATCCCATCTGGTGCAGGGAGACTGCGTTACGAAACCAACCCCAGTGAGCCCAGGCATCAATGCCCCTTCCAGGCACCCCAGAGCCGAGAGGAGGGTGCAGGCCACAGCAGAACGTAGGAAGTGCTGGGTCTGCGTGAACGCCTCTCCTGGCTGCTGGACTGCTTCTCCTAGAGCACTAGCTTGCTTGTGTTTTCACTGTAGAGAGATGAAGGTCAATTCCGGGACTCATCAGAGTGGAAATGCTGGGTGGCTTCCTAAGGCCGGTCCCTGGCTGTTGGGGCTGTCCCTCTGCATGGCCCAGGGTGCCACGCTGGCTGGCTCAGCGTTTCTTAGGAACTCAGTCCACCCAGAATCTTTGTGGCCCACTCGTTCAGCATGACACTGTTGCAGGACCCCCAAGAGGGTCAACGGGGCAGAAACCCACCCTGCCTGGGAGCAAGGGAGGCCAGTCAGCAGGACAGACAAGCACAGCCATGTGACATCCCAGGGCGAGTGGCAAGGGGATATGGTCAGTCAGGACACAGGAGGGAGGGCCGTCCAGAGAGTTTGTCAGGGCGGAGGAACCACAGGCATATCAGGCCGGGTGGGGTGGAGAGGCTGCTGAGAGTCCATTGCAGTTGGTGGGGCCTGGGGATGTGGTTCAGAGTAGGGAGGGAGCAAGCCAAAGCTCCCTGTGTGGTCCTCCTGCGGCGTCCAGATGGTGGTGGGCCAAGCTCAGGCCGGGAGACTCCCAGCCAGCCAGGGCAGTGGGAGGGGGCCTGGGACAGGCCAGTGTCCCCCAGAGGCAGGTAGCACAGCTGGTAGCACAGGCTGAGCAGTGTGCTGAGGGGTGCGGAGACCCCGAAAAGCAGCTGGGCCTCTCCCAGGGGACGCTGTGGACATGTGCAGGGGACCAGAGGGAAGAACTCCACTGGACCCGCTCCCTGTGTCCATCTCAGTGGGACAGGTAGCCAGGACACCATCAGTGCTCAGGTGGCTCTTGCTGCACAGAAGACAAGAGTCTGGGGTGTGGCTGCAGGGGCTTTCCTAGTCCAGAGCAGGGGCTTTCCTAGTCCAGAGCGGGGGCTTTCCTAGTCCAGAGCCGGGGCTTTCCTAGTCCAGAGCAGGGGCTTTCCTAGTCCAGAGCAGGGGCTTTCCTAGTCCAGAGCCGGGGCTTACCTAGTCCAGAGCAGGGGCCTTCCTAGTCCAGAGCAGGGGCCTTCCTAGTCCAGAGCAGGGGCTTTCCTAGTCCAGAGCAGGGGCTTTCCTAGTCCAGAGCAGGGGCTTTCCTAGTCCAGAGCAGGGGCTTACCTAGTCCAGAGCAGGGGCTTACCTAGTCCAGAGCAGGGGCTTTCCTAGTCCAGAGCAGGGGCTTACCTAGTCCAGAGCAGGGGCTTACCTAGTCCAGAGCAGGGGCTTACCTAGTCCAGAGCAGGGGCTTCTCTGGTCCATAACAGTGACTCGCTAACCTAGTCCACAGCAGCAGCTAACCTAGTCCACAGCAGCAGCTAACCTAGTCCAAGAAAGGCAGGAAAGGACCCTCAGTTTGTTGGTGGGAGCTCTTCATTAAATAGAAATACTAATGATTCTGGAAACAGATGGGCTCTTACTGGGCTGATGCCCAGCCATGATGGAAGGGGTGGACTTCCTGCTCAGGTGTAGAGGGGCTTGTAGGGCAGTGGAGGCCTCTGTCCACATGGGTGGAGGTAGGCAGGAGTGGAAAGGGATAGCCCAAGGCCTGCCAGTGGGAAGGGCCTATGCTGCAGAGACTCCGGAGTCCAGTAGCAGGAAGACTGTGGATCTGGAGCCTGACTGTGCCAAGCCTGACCCAGTTCCACTGTGATCTCAGCTGCTATATCAGAGGCCAAGCAGGGAGGCCAACCTCCAGGGAAAAGGTTGAGCCAGGCCATCCCAATGATGTCAGGGAGGCCAGTGGCCCAAGCATGGGCAGACTCCGTTGAGGCTCTGTCGAGACCTGACTACACAGTGAGGAGGGCAGGTGTCCACCAGCCAGCAGTGGGGTCAGGGCCTGTGGTCATGGGAACCAGCCATACTCAGAGCTTCTCTTCCGTCTGCTCCTTCATTCCCTGTGCTTGGACTGGCATGGACCAGACTGCTATGCCCACAACAAGCCCTCGGAGCCCGTGCAGGTGGGGGCTGGAGGACCACCACCCCCTCCATCTAGCTGGGGGTCATTGACTCTCAGGCTCTCACTGGCAATGCTCTCACCCTTGACTTTTCCATGGGAAAGCCCTCCCGTGCGGTGCTGCTCATTGAACCATTTAAAACTTCACTCCATTTGGCTCATCCAGGACACAATCATTGCTCTGGCTCCTTGGGGCTCAGAACGCAGCGTCGGCCCTTCAGAGGCCCTGGGGTAGAAGGTGCCCTGCGGAGGGGGTGTGAGGAGACCAGGGAGGGCCGCGAGGCACAGGGCACCTGCTCTCAAGGCAGCCACTTGACTCGGGAAACAGATATTGCTGCCTTGATATTCCAGAGGGAAAATCCTGCCACACCAGCAATGGACGGAATTCAGGCCAGAGAAGCTCATCACATCACAGGCGGCCAAGGCAGTAGCCTTGCATCAGCCATGTGCACAAGTGTCTCCTGAAGGCCAGCTCCAGCCAGGGAAGGGAGCCCGCCATCCAGTCCAGCCTCTGAGAGGGCTGCACAGGTCTGGTGCAAAACCCCTGAGAACTCCCAGCTGCTGTCGGTCCCGTCCAGGGGAAGAGTGCTGAGGGCAGAGCCTCCCATGACCCTCAGGGCCTGGCCCTGCGCCTAGGGCCCTTGACTCTCTGGGAGGTCTGACTGCCTCTGTGGTGTCCCCTCCCTGTGCCCTCCTCAGGAAGGAGGGGCCTCCGCCCTCTCTGGGCACCTCCTCTGCTGGTCCCCGTGGTGAAGAGTGACAGCCACCCCTCCACTCCCCCTGCTCCTGTCCTGGTCTTCCCAGCAATGGCGCGGCATCCATGCCACCACACCAGGGCCGAGGTGTCTCTAAGGGCCGTGTGTACACGCCACGGCCCCTGGTGCTCCCAACACGCCCCTCCACTCAGTGGAACGTGGGAAGTGGGCGGCGAGGGCTCAGTGCACTTGGGAAGATGAACAGCAGATGGTTATCACAGGATGGGCTGTGTGTAGAGACCTGGGAAGTGCCCAGGGAGCCCGGAGGGCTGAGGGTGTACCCGAAGCCCACCTCCAAACTCACACTTCCGGAATCCACAGCCTCACCCATGAATCTGCAGCATGAGAGGCCCAGGTAGGGAGGACCAGAGGGTGGGCCTCAAAAGCAGGAGGGATCCTCGGCATGAAGACTTTGGAGATGCTCTCTGAGAGAACCTTAGAGAGGAGGGCCCCAGGGTGAGGCTGTGTATGAAGGGCAGAGGGCTTGGGACTGGGATGCAGAGTCCTAGGAATGCATCACTCTGTCCAAGGTCAGAGAGCTGGCCCACGTGGTGAGGCTGATGCTGGACTTGAAGGTGAAAGGAACCCACCAACCCACAGCTTGACCTGCCAGGCAATGCCTGGCCTCTGTGGCCCCCTGGGGCCTCTGTGCCTCCCTGACCTCTATGTTCCCCTGGTCTCTGTGCCCTCCTGGCTTCTGTGCCCCCCTGGCCTGTTTCCCCCTGGCCTCTGTGCCCTCCTAGCCTCTGTTTCCCCCTGGCTTCAGTGTCCTCCTGGCCTCTGTGCCCCCTGACTTGTTTCCCCTGGTCTCAGTGCCCTCCTGGCCTCTGTGCCTCCTTGGCGTCAGTGCCCTCCTGGCCTCTGTACCCTTCGTACTGCTCTAGGACCTGCTGACAGAGTCTGCAGCTCTGGCCTCCTTTGTCTCCCCCAGAGGCAAGGGTCTGTGCCCAGCACAGAGGGTGCTGTCTGGCCACCGAGGTGTGGGAGCTTGTGAGGCAGGTTTGGAAGATGCCTCCCCTCTGTGAGAAGTGCCTCGCATGAGCACTTGATAGCCTGCCAATCAAATTCAAAACCACCTTAGGACAAATGAAGAAGGGTCTGGTGGCAGAGCTGGGCCAAGTCTGAGGACCTGAGGGGACGATGGGCTGCACCCGAGAGGCAGCTTCCCATGGGCTGGTGGCAAGGAGGGGCCGGTGCGGGTGCCGGCTGAGTCCCTGGGGCTAGAGGTGCCGTGCCATGAAAGGGCGAAGTTTTCCCCAGCAAATCGCAGAGTGGACAGATTCTGAGAGTGCAGGTGGTACTGCTGCCCACTGCCAAGGCCACCTTGACGCAGGCCTGGGCCAACCTGGGCTGATCTTGGCCACAGTCGTCATCCCGTGCAATCCTCTTTAGAAATGAGGCAATCCCAGGGGAACCGCAGAGCGGAGAAGAGATGGAGGTGTCCCGCCCACTGACGTGGCCCACGGGCTCCGAGGACGGACATGGCCCATGGGCTCGCCCGGAGCTCCTCACGAGGTCATGGTGTTAAGGTACTTTTATAGGTAAAAGAAGCTGAGAGTGAGCAGACCTCACTCACCACCGGACGCACGGGCCAGGTCAGCAGCACTGGTGGGCCTCCAGGCCGGTGCCTGGCCGCTGTGGAAATAGCAGACTCACAGGAGCAGCAGCGTAGGGCCAGAGGCACGCACAGCTGAGGGACAGACTCAGGCATTTAAATCAGACTTGGGTTTTAGAGAAGAATCGAAGTGGATCAGCGGAAGATCCACCTGCAGTGGGGCCAGGGTGGCGGGACCCGCCAGGCTGCCCCAGGGGAGCCTCCCAGCATGCATACCCTCAGGAGGGGGCTGACCGCGCTGCCCGGCGCTGGGCGCCGTCTGTGTGCACACGGTCGCACGCTGAGGCCTCCCGAGACCTGTCTGGGGACGCAGGCGGTGGGGGTGGCTGTGCCTTTGGGTCAGCAGGCCTGTTTCTACCACAAGCTGAGAGGTGACACTCAGCTCCAGAAGCTTCCTTGTGACCTGGGTAACATGTGGGTGCACAGGGGCCTTTCGACCCTCACTGTGGAGGAGACAGGCCTGCGAACATCACAGGAGAGACAGTGCAGGGCCATCCTGGGAAGCCCTGGGGCAATCTCCCTGCTTCTCCTCGCTGGAGAGCCATGAGCTTCTCCATTTCCAAATGAGTGCCCTGCCTGTTTATTTGGAAATATTTACTCTTGAGCATATTTTGGATGAGTTTTTGAATTGGTTTTTCAAGTTTCACCAAAATCCTATTGGAGATCTGATAGTAATTGAATTAATTTTCCATTTTTAGTTGACAGATTACTTTGGGGAGAATTAACAATTTTTTGTATTAAAAATATTTTATAATCAATTCTATAGAATCCTAGCCATCTGCTACAGGAAAAAATCACCCAATGGTAACTGACAGCTTTGAAATGGTGAGTTCTTCCACACAGTCTGACTCCTTAGCTGGGTTTCAGCTTGACTTCTCACGCTGCAGTTTTGCACAAGGTCTTACTCCCGGGAACTCGAGCAACCGTGTGGAGGAGACTCTCCAGTGCTCACGGATCCAAACCAAAGGCTGCTGCCTGGTTGCTCTTCCAGCGCCCTCGGGTGCACCTGGACAGAGCATACCCCTGCACAGACTGCGACTGAAGCACGCAGCTCTATTCTCCCTTTCCTGAGGCGCGTTTCCCATAAGCGTTGACCTAACAGCCAAATCAGAGCGGTGCAGGTTTCCCCTTTCAGTGTTTGAATGTTCCACTTTTCTCCACTTGCAGCACACCGCAGTCACCCTGAGAGGACGGTGGCAGGACACCAGATCACCCAGGAGCTCAAGTCAGCACTGGGCCACAAACCACACCAATTAAGCAAAGTCTCCAGGGTGGGCTGCAGGCTCAGTTGTGTGCAGCCTCCACAGGTGAGCCAGTGGTCTGACCCTTGACACTCAGGTGTGAGCCTCAGACCAGCAGCAATGGACCCCCTAGGAGCTTGTTAAACATGCAATGCCCCGTGTGAGCCCAGACCTCTCTGATCCGAATCTGCATCTTGTGCATGCTGGAGTTTGAAGAGTGCTTCTCTAAAAACCAGGTCTCCAGGGTCTCAGGAGGTGAGGTGGGTTCTTGGCTGGGCTTTGTGGTGGGAAAGGGGCTTCCTCACACAGTGGCTGGTCTTGAACTGGGGTGTGCACCAGAGTCCCGTGGAAAGCTTCTGGGCCGTCTGTGAACTCTCTGATCCAGGAGGTTCTTCATGGCCAAAAGCCGCATGAGTGAGGTTCCTTGGTGACGCCCAGTGGACCACACAGACACAGTTCTGCCTTTGAGGCACTGGTGGGCCCACGGCACCTCTCCCAGGCTTCTCGAGCGCGGCCTGGGGTCGGCTTTGGCTCAGCCTCCCTGGGTGCCTGGCGGCTGCCTTCTCCAGCCTGCTCAGCCTGCAGCTCCCATCCTCTGTCTTCTGTGTATTTTCTCATCTGCCACTCATTGTGAAATTTTATTCCTTTATTGTCATTTTGGTGGGATTTGATCATGAAGGAACATAAACCTGATTCACTGCAATGAATCTGAAATTCTCTTGGTTACTTTTTAATATATGTGATAGCCACTAAAATCTTAAGATATCAATTATATTTATTTTCAAGTCTTCTGCTTCCCTTTCCTTCTTGTGAACCCTTTTCAAGGTAAACTGTTTTTACTTTTCACAAAGACATCTTATTCTGTGGTGTTGCAGGTTCACGTGCTGCTGCGAGACAGGCACAGGGAGCCCTGGCTCAGCTTCACCCTGTGGTGAAATCTTGCAAAATCATGGTGGAAAATCACAGCCAAGACCCCGGCAATCGCTAATCTGCCTGCATTTCTGCGATTTTTTTTCACGTCCTGTGACACTGCGTATGCCATGGATCCTATCACGCCAACGTCACATTGTAGCGGGCATGACGTCACGCTCCTGCACATGTGTGCTTGCGGCCTGTTGTGTGTTCGCATCGAGAATGTCACGTAAACCCAGCCTTGCAATGTGCACCTTTGAGGCCGGCTTCCTCCTCTGGGCAATTGTTCCACTTTCCTGTTGCCTGTGTTGGTTCTGGGTTCTGGGGCTTTGCTGGGTGGTTTACCTTTCCCCGGAGGTGCAGGGGATTTGCAGGTGTGTGCTGCAGCGTGGCTGTGCCGCTGCCCACACGCTCAGACAGCCCCAGCACGCAGCCCCTCAGGGCCGCATCTGCAGATGCCCCTTCTCATGTTACACCTCAGAAGGGGAGTGACCTTCTGGAACAGGTACCTCAGGAGGCTGACCCTCCGGACCTCCCTCCTTACTGGGCAGGCTCTAGGAGATGGAGTAGGTGGGTGTGCACCTGCTGCTTCCTGCAGAGCTCCAGTGAACCAGGACAAGTGCTCTGACTGCCCTGGCGTTGCCGCCATGTGAGGGAGTAGCAGCACCAGGCCAGCAGGAGGAGGGAGGCCAGCACAGCACCACACAGGCCCCTCACGCCACCTCCCTCAGTCTCACTGACACCGGAGGAGTTGGGGTGGCGCAGGCCTCTCCTTGGATGGGCTGGGAGTGGGGCCAGGCTCCTCAGGCCACCTCTCTGCAGGAGCTGAGGAGGGGGAGCTCACCTGCCCTGGGTGGGTGATACTGAGGAGGAATAGGGGGCTCACCTGCCCTGGGTGGGTGGAGCTGAGGAGGGGGGCTCAC
>JAJEJO010002686.1:43858-88150 GCA_020662805.1 Glaucomys volans
CTCACCTGCCCTGGGTGGTGGAAGCTCAGAGGGATGGGGTCTCATCTGTGTGTGGGTAGAGCTGAAGGCAGCTGGGTTTCCCTTCTGGACTGTTCCTTGGGATCTGACTGCTCCTCAGGTCATCTGCCTTCTCCTTCCTTGGGAGCTTCCTGAGGGTGCTGGTGGGAAGCAGAGGCCTGGGAGGAAGGAGCAGTTCGGTGGGAGGAGCTGGCGGCAGGTCTCTCAGTGCTACTGCTCTCAGGGCCCCCTCCTTTGCAGTCTCTTGGCTTCGTGTGGATGCACTCTGAATGTCAGTCCTGTCTTCATGAGCATGGGGCTGGTGGTCTGCAGCCAGACCTCCCCTCTCCCTTCCTTTCCTGGGAATGGCCCGTCACCCCAATTTTGCATATCAGCCTCTGGGAACCTCTGCTGGTGCCCCCTCCTGAGCCCCACTGGGAGGGTGTCCGTCCAGCTGCAGGCAGTGGGTTGCCCCAGGTCTGCACAAGGAAGAGGTTCCTCCCCTGGCATCTGTCCATCTTCTCCCTGTGCACAGAGCCTCCCCAGTACTTAGTGCTCCGGAAGCCCCCCTTCAGGTCTGACCCCCCTGTTCCCAGGTGGAGATCTCCAATGCAGGGGTGCAAGTGGCATGCTTCCTCCACTTCCAGACACCCGGACTTGATTTATGTCTTTGATTGACATCCATTTGGGGTCAAAGGGAGGAGAAAGATGGATACGCATGATCTGTAAGCTGCGACGTTCCATGAGTTCTCTGTTAAGACAGGTACAAGTGCTCTCTGCAACTTATGCTCATCACACATTCCATATATGAAAGACTCATTTTTCATCCAATAGGGTGCTAAATACAAGTGGATCCCCAGAGCTGCCCAGGGCACAAGCACAGGGCTGGGTCATTCTGAAACTGCATGCATCACGCCAGGCTGGGCTTCCCTCCCACGGGCGTGTGTGAGGAGTGCACACGGCGGATCAGGTGGGGTCCTCACTGTGCTCCTCCCCCTCCCTGGACAAGCATGGCTGGGAGGAAGGGGTGTCTTTCCAGCTCGTGCAGCTGGAGCTCATGGGACCACTGTAGAAAGCTGGGAGGTTTGTGAGCGTTGCCTTAAAGCAGGGCACATGGATGATCATTTGAATAAGCAGGAAATACATGATGGCCCTGGTGGACACCCTGAGGACACCTCCATGATGAGAGGGATTGTGAGGACCAGCAGGGTGCAGCTCCAGCCAGGCACTCACCCTCAGGCTCTGGGCCCCACAGCAGCGGTCTCCCAGTGGCCCTCAGCCACAAGGCAGCACCGTGGGAACAAAGAATCAAAACCCGTGAGTGCCATCTTCAAGCCCAAGGGCAGCGAGGGACATTAGGGACCCCTCATGGGCACAGGGAGCCAGATGGTGACCTCGTGAAGTTTGCTCGCCCTTGCTCAAAACATTAACCCGCCCCCTGCAGCAAGGACCCGAGTTTAAATTCCACAGGCTTCTCTTCTAGAAGACACTAGTGTGCTGTTTATAACAACACGCTGATTTAAATTTGTATGATTTTTATATCTGCTCTACTCTTTATTTTTAAAAATCTTTCACCATGAAATTCTCTGTTACAGAAAATAGCTTCCTATACAACTAGAATAAGCACCTCTAGGTTTCCAGGATTCCCAGGGCAAGCCGGCTCGCACAGGACCTGCGGTGCCCCCACCCGGAGCCAGGTCCTGCTGCCCACAGTGCTGAGCAGGCCAGCTGCTGCCCAGGCCGGGCCCACAGGAGGCAGCCTGCCCACCCGTCTCATGGGACGACAGGGCCTGAAGCCGTTTCTTTCCTTCCCAGTTTCTCGTCTGTTGTGTCAATCCCAACCCCATCAGTCCCTCCGAGCCCAGGGCAACGTCCGGCTTCCTAGCTTCCTGCCTAATGGATCTTGCTAGCAAATTGGACTTTTTGGGTTTTATTGTCCCCTCAGGGGATCACTGCTGAACTGTGTTCATTTATTCTTTTTTATTCTTTATCTATTATTTACACAAGGAAACATTCCTGTTTTTCTTTCAGAAAATTCTGTTATTCCTGGCATTAGCAGGAGAATTTCTGTCAGTTTTATAAATCACCTATTGCTGCACATTTCCAAGCCAATGTATTAGAGGGCTTCACGTTGCACCTACTGAAGTAGCGACTCACAGGGGCAGTAATTGTGGCTGACACTGGTGCTAGAGGATACTGCACTACTCCGTGCTGGAAAACCCCAGTGGCTGGTCATGGGGAGCCCTCTGGGCTGCAGGAAGCAGCACACGGCAGGCAGCAGCCAGGCCCGCAGCCTCCACCTGAGTCCTAGGCCACCTGGGGGTCCTTGTGCACCAGCCCTGCCTCCTGCTGCACACACACCCCGCAGTGCAAGAACACCCCGAGAGGGTGGAGAGGGCTGCTTCTGCTCTCACCTATGTGCACCTGGGGACACAGCGCGTTGCTTAGGAAGAACACACGCGTACTTCAGGAGTAGATGTACGAGTTGGCCCTGCTGGGCTGGTCCTGCTCCAGGGAGAGGGACTCTCTCACTTCCACACTAGGCCACATTCGCTGATGTCAGAGCTTTGGGGAGGCTCGGGCCTGAAGGGCAAGTTTACCCTCCATCCCCCAGCAGCCCTGGAGCTCAGGAAGCCCCCCCACTTCTCCCGTTGCTCCCACCCATGATCTGTCCCTTGCACCTTCCCTGCCTTCAGGCTCAGTTTGTGCTTTGCCTCTAGGTTGTGCTGTCTCACTTGCCTGAACCCACTGCCCACACAGGGTGCAGCATGTTGGGGCTCTCCCAGCACCCAGAGAGGCTGGAGGCTGGGAGTGAGGCCTCTGGGTATGGGGCTTCACATCCTGCTCCAACATGAGGCCTGAGTCGGTTCACTAGTTACTTCTCTGACAGTGTCCTCTGTGGCTCTTCAGTAAAACTGCTCCATAGAGTGGCACCAGGACTCAGTGCACCAGGAAAAGTGCATGGGACACAGGAGGTCCTCAGTGCATCCTGGGACACCAGGCTGCCCTTGGCCCAGAGCAGGACGAGCTTCGGTGGCACCATTGTTGAGGGGGCCTGCCAATACAAAAGCAAGCCTTCAGGGAGTGTCTACTCTGACTGCTGCTAACCCAGGACAAAATCTGATTGTCTTTGGTCCTGTGGGTACCCAGGAGCAGGGGGCCACAGGGCAAAGCCATAGGGAGAGACCCAAGGAAACCAGACGACGATTGTGTAGTCCTGGGAAGACAAGAGAGGTCGGGCCGGTTCCTTTGTGGTTCCAGGTCTGGCGTGAGAAGCCAGAGGGGAGGGTGGGCCAGTCAGCTCATCCCCAGCACCAGGCCGCCTGGCCAAGCGGCCTGCCAATCTCCAGCAGAGCAGACATGGGCAAGAGATCCCACTTTGGTGAAACTGGAGAGCACTAGGGTTCCTGAACAGGGTGGTGTGAGGATCTGAGGAATTCACAGAAGGGTGTGTGTGGAAGAGATCCTGGCAATTGGGAACTCTGTGCCATCAGTCACAAGTGTACCTCTGAATAGTTTCTATATTGTCTTTAAAACATTAAAATAGGATCTGTCTTAAACAAGGACTTTTGTGTGAGGTGTGAGTTAGGAATCGGCAACCTGCAGAAGATAGATATATGGATCCCATTGCCAGAAGAGGTCACACGGGATGGCTTACGGTAAACACGGCACCAGAATAGAGGATGAAGACCACAGCCTGTGGCCAACAGGGGGTCAGCATCAGGAGCACTGGTGGGGGGCCTCAGAATCCCTGGAGGCCCCACTGAAAATGCTTTGGGTGGCAGCAGAGCTCTTCAGCCCTGGGGAGAGTAAGGCCCGAGAAGGCAGAGATGTTGGAAGTCCAGTTCCCCCTCGAAGTCCTCAGGTTGTCTGTCACTGTGATGGACAGGATGGCAGCGACATCACACCCTGTGCCCTGCTGGAGCAGCAAGGGCAGAGTGTGTGAGCCATGCAGAAGCTGGATTCTGGGACCGAGCATGGGCATCGCCCCACCTTCCCTCAATCAGCGGTTAAGGCAGGCACTGGACAAGGGTGGAAGCCAGGTTTGTCAGGACATCTCTCCCATCCACAGGGCCTGAGTGTGGGGCACGCCACACTGAGGAGACTTTTAAATGTGAGCTTTATGGAAAAGCACTGAAACCCAGCAGTCTTCCATGGTGCCTGTGTGCACCATGGAAAAATCATGGTTTCATGATTTTTACCATCTGCAGTGCAAGCACTGTCTCCTCTCTTCCAAGCAAACTCTGAGTCAGTGTGAAAGCCTGTGTGAGGGTGATCCTGCGGACCTGGGGCAGAGGGGAGTCACAGAGGACTGATGTCCCCCTGAGGCTTGCTCTGCACAGGGTGCCCTGTAGAGACCTGGGGCAGAGGGGAGTCACAGAGGACTGATGTCCCCCTGTGGCTTGCTCTGCACAGGGTACCCTGCAGAATTGACCCCAGGGAGCAGGCCCCGCCTGGGCCTAGGGAATGAAAGAGGCAACCAGCTCCTGCTACCCGCCTGCCTCCCCAGTGCCCCACACCTGCCTGCATACCTGCCCTGGCCCAGGCCTTTGGCAGGAACAGGATGCACTAGAAGAAAGCAGAGCTGGAGAAGCAGCTCCATCTCAAGACCAGCCTGCCCACTGGGAGCCCACCAGAGTCAGCAACAGCCATGAAGCAGAGGTGACCTCAAGGGTCACTGACACCAAGTCACCTCCTAGCTCCGTGCCCACCCCAGCTGCCAGTCAAGGCTTGTTCTGCACCCAGCTGCAACCCCACGCCCTCCCAGCAGGTCAATCCAGTAGTCCTGCCTCGAAGTCAGATGGTGCTCATCTTGGGGCATTGCCAAAAGGCTCTTGGCAGAAGCCGAGCCCAGGAATTCCTCTGGGAGGAAGTGCACAGTCCCCCAGCAGACTCAGCATCAGCTGAGTATCACCCACTGGGGCCTGAGGTCAGAGCAGTCTTCTTTGAACCCTTGTGTAGGCTTGCTACCAGGTAGGGAGGTTTGCCTGCAAGGATGGATACACCACTTCCACCCAGTGACCATGAGTGACTTCCCAGAGACACCCTGTGACCACACAGGCTCCAGAGTCCTGCAGCAAGGCCATGCACTGTCCCCACCCCCACGAAGGTGCAGGCCTCACAATCCTGTCCTCTGAGGGAGGCCTGCAGCTCCCGAAGGCTGTGTCTGGTGCTTCCCTAGAAACCGGCCACAGCTGCCCAACCCGCCTGTCCAGCCCAGGGATGCTCTAAGTGCCTCGCCTTGGAGGCTTTTCTGTGTTCCACAGGTGACTGGGGCAAGCAGGAGCCTGAAGTGAAATGTGATGTTTCAGTCAGCTTTCTGCTGCTGTGACTAAATGATCTGACCAGCACAATCATAGAGGAAAGGTTTATTTGAGGGCTCACAGCTTCAGAGGTCTTAATCCCTAGAAGGCCGGCTCCATTCCTCAGGGCTCAAGGTGAAGCAGAGCATCATGGTGGGAGAGAGTGGTGGAGGGAACCAGCTCACATCATGGTGAACAGGAAGCAGAAAGAGAGACTCCACTCTCCAGATACAAAGTGTGTACCCCAAAGCCACACCCCAATTCCCACCTCCTCCAGCCACACCCTGCCACTTCAATTAATCCCATCAGGGATTAATTCACTGGTTGGGTTAAGACTCTCATGACCCAATCATTTCTCCTCTGAACCTTCTTGCACTGGGGACACTTCGCATCCTAACCAGAACACATGAGTTGAGAGCAGAGCAGCTCCTGGGGCGGATGACCCAGTGGCACCTCTCGGGAGAAGCTGCTCAGGGCAGAGGCATGGGAGCTGTGAGGGAGGGGCCTGCAGGGTCAGGCTGACAGGAGACCTGCCTTTCCACGTCCCTAGCGTCCGAATGTGCCGTGACTACAGCCTGGAGTAAGAATCACTGCAGACACTTGGCTCCAAGCACAAGGTGAGGTGGATGGTCTCGCACCGGCACTTAGGGCAGATGTTCTGCTGACAAAATCAGTGCCCAGCAGAAGGGACTTACTCAAGGTTAAGACGGAAGTCAGGAAGTAGCTCAGCTTGTGGATGTGAACAACACTCTTCCTTCCCTTTGCCCCCTGGCTGGCCCTCAGCCCTGCGGCTCCACTGTCCCAAACCCCTGCTCTGACTCTGTGCAGGGACACTGCAGTTCTGTCTGTGATGTAGCAGGATTTCCAGCAGCTCAGGTAGTGCTCAAGGGATTGCACCTGCACAGAAATGGCCATCTATCCTGTTAACCATGAACGGTAGCTTCACTGGGGGGAAAGAAAGGGATCATGCTCGTGGCCTGGGAATGGCGGGTAGAGGCCGATGTGCATGTGCCCTCGCCTGGCTTGATTCCCACCAAGCGCATTCCCAAGGCTGATGGGAGGATCTGACACAGACGCTGAGACACAGGACGGATGGGGCTGCACAAGGCATCCCAGCATTGCAGGTCCCCACTCTCCCATCACGGAGCAGCTGCCAGCTGGGACCTCATGCAATTTGCATGAAGAAATCACTCTGCACAGCTTTCTCAGCTTAAGTGGGTCGTTTATAAACAAACGGTTGTGACCCTGTGAGACATAAACAGGGAAGTATTCTTTGGGAGTGGCCGAGACCTATCAGGGTGCAGTCCTGGGCCTGAGCTCTGGGGTTTTCAAAAGGTCACCATTCATCCCACATCAGAGCCCCCTTTCTTCCCATAAAATTAAAAAGAAAAGCAAAAACACAATCCAATAAAAATTGGAGAAAATGCAGAAAGCCATTAGAAAGAACACCGTGATTTCCAGCCCCTGCCTGTCCCTAAAGGGACACATCTGTGGGCATAGGGAAGAGGCCTTCCAAGTGGCAGGGCCACAGTCCACCCAGCGTTCCCTGCCCTCCACAGGGAGGTTGCTCACCAGCACTCAAGCCACGTTCGGGGTGCCTGTGACTGAGATGGAGCAGAGAGCTTCAGCACAGCAGGGCGGGAGCTCTGTGTGGACAGGAGATGCTGTGAACGGATGCTGCTTCATCCACTTAGTTATGAGTTACAGCACAGGAAGGAAGGCAGGTCCACAGACACAGGGTTAATGACTTTATTAATAAATACCGTTAATTCCTTCTTAAGTCACCTTGCAAGAGCACCTCAGTAAATCCGAACCGAATGAACAAGAGCTCAAGGTTTGGAATTGTCAGTTTATTAGACAATAACCAAATGAAAATCACATCAGATCCTGAGTAGATCAACCGACCAATCTTGTCAAGTCTATTTATCCCAATTTGAAATATCTGTGAACATACGGAAGCAAATTAATCCTCAGTGCAAAACCACAAGTACTTACAAACTGCTGTCAGACCTGGGGACCTGTGCCCACAACCGAGGAGGGAACTGGACAGACCTCAGGGGGAAAGCTTGGGGAGGGGTGTCTTCCACAGGGTCCAGGATGGTGTGTGGGCTCCATTCACACCAGGACCAGACCCCGTGGAAGCGTCTGCTTCAGGGATAGCACCAGCGACCAAGCAGGGAATGGAGGACAAATCAAACATGGGCAGGCCTGGAGCTCAGAGCAGGGATTCTGGCACACGGCCTCTGGGCCACCTGCTCCTGTCTCTCGGGGACGTTGCTGAGACTCCAGGGCCTGCACGGTGACAGCTCCCAGCTCACTTACTGGACTCCTCACACTACACATTCTGAGAGCCCTGTTTTATTTGTGCCTCCAAAAAGTTATAAAAACTTCTACCATGATTTTCCTTCCAGCAATAACAGCTGTTGAAAAAGAAAATACATCAAACCTGCTGAAAAGTCCGTGGTTTGAGGCGCACTGGTGGTTAAGGACGGCTCAGGAAGGTGCAGGGGACAGAGGGCCGCAGGCCAGAGGTTGAGCAGACTGAAGCAGGAATGAATCATGACGAGTGTCATGAAATGCACTCAGCACAGGGAAGGAGCTCTGACTTTCTGTGCCAGCTGTGAGCCAGCGAACGTGGCTCTCCTCAGTATGGCACTGCCTGAATTCGAGTGTGACACATCGGCAACCACACACTCTGGCAGGATGTGAGAAAGCCCTATGACTTCTTGGTTAGTGAGTAGGCTTTCTTGTCTTCATGACCTTCACTGGCATGAGACCCTCCTGTCAGTGTGGGCGCCTGCCCAGAGCTCCTGGCTCCTGGCCAGCCTCCACACCCAGGGCCCCCGGGCCCAGGACACCTGCCCTCGCTCCTCCTCACGCCAAGTTCTCCCGACTGACCAGGCAGCTGGATGCACACCGTGCTGGTGGGTGGCAAGCTAAGCACTCTAGCTGAGAGAACACAGCATCTATGGAGGATGGAGCCACAGAGCACAGGAGTAACATGCCTGGCCTTTGCTCAGGGCAGTGTGTGGGTCTGGCAGCCCAAACTCCCTCAACCACAAATCCTGGACGTCAGACACAAAGCCCCTTAAGCATTCTCGCTAAGAGGCAGGTGGCTTCGAACCCCAGGACAGAAGCGGTTTGAAATGAAATCCTGGCACGGGAACAGGAATTGAGTGTTCAGGCCCTGAGAAGGCAGGCCCCAGCCCTGAATCTCAGGACCCTCTCAGGTCACACCGGTCAGGGCCCCACCCATGCCTCCAGCTCCAGGCCCTGCGAGGGCACCTGGCAGAGGGCCTGCACCTTGTGTGGCTCTCCAGCGCTCCAGCCCCGCCCACCACACCCTCAGGACCCACGGTCCTCAGCTTGGCTCCACCAGGTGCGAGGCCTCCTAAGCCAACCCGACCTAGGTGCCGACCAAGAACCTCCACAGACCATCTTCCAGGAAGAAGAGGCAGCGGGGAGCGCGGCACGCGGAAGGGGAACCACGTGGCAGGGTCGGCAGTTGGAGCAGCCGTCAGCCAAGGCAGCGAGGGGAGCCTGGTCCAGGACGCAGGGGAGACGCCGGGGAGACGCCGGGGAGACGCCGGGGAGAGAACGTGCTCCGGGATACCCGCTCCCGTCCTCCGAGCTCTGTTTCGCTCTCCCGTGATTTCCCTCTGCTCCTGTCCTGTCGTCCTTCCTGTTGTGCGGCGCAGCTTGCCCACCTTGCGGGGCGTGCTGTGGGTGGGCTGGGCTGTCGCTGTCCAGGGGCTCCTCAGAGCTGCCGCCGGCGGTCCTGGCGGTGCCTGCGGTGGCCTGCGGTTGGCTCGCCAGCATGGCCAAGCCCCGCCTCCTCACCAGGTGCGCCCTCCGCCCAGCTCCTCTGGACATGCCAGGAACCCGTGGCCTTGCTGCTCCTGGTTCCCCCACTGAAGCTCGGGCAGGCACCAGGCCAGGGGCTGGAGCCTGGCCCTGCAGGCCTCGGGCGTGGTGGCTCCCCTTCAGGTGTCTCCTGTGGGCCGGTCTGACCCTCCCCTGAGGTTGGGCAGCTGATTGATGGGCATCTGGGATTCGTCAAACTGTGGTTTCTCCTCGTTTGCGCTGCAGTGTTCAGGGAGGATGGAGAGAGGGCTGTGGCGGGACCCCCTACCTCCGCATGCTCCCCAGCAGGCCGTTGGCTTCCAGACCTGGTGCCTAGCTTAGCTCCTGCGGAATCCTGAGAAGGCAGAGGGTGCCGGGGCCTGCAGGAAGTGGTCCTGGTGTTGTTGCTCCTGGATGCCAGGCTCGGGAGGACCAGTGTCTGGTGGCTGTGGAGGTCACGTTGCTTGGGACGAGAAGCACGTTCTCTCCATGTTCTTGGTGGTCTTTCTTCCTTATTCAGCTCCCACTCATGTGGGGAAACCTGTCCTGGTGTTCAGACAGGACTGGAGGAGTCTCTCTGCAGCCATGAAGGTGACGGGAAGCAGGATGTTCACAAAAGCCGGTCTTCGGACACCGCCTCTGAGCAAACCCCACAGCCTGAAAGGAACACCACTGTTCAGCCTCCTTCTGTGAGGCTGGAGGTCTTGTTTCTGGTCCCTTCTCCCCATGTGACCACTGCGTCTTGTACCCCCGCTGACGTTTCCAACTGTTCCTGTAAAAACCTGCGACCACTGGCTAAGGAGCTTTGGCCGCCACTGCCGGTGTCCTCCAGGGCTGCTGGTGTGCCCTGCAGGGCCCTTCCCATCAGTCCTGCCCCTGCTGCTCCTGGTTCCCACTGTGGCCTAGATGCTGTGGGGTTAGGTGGGCAGCTTCTCCTCCAGGAGGAAGTGCCTTCTGAACTTAGAAGCTGGTTCTGGCCTGCTTCTATGGGCTTGTGCTCTTTGGTGATTGGCTGTAACTCTTCCCTGCTTCACTCTGTGACTCTGCCTGGGCTCATGTGGGATTTGGGCCATGGGTGACCATGTTGTCCTCCCAGGCTTGTTCCTCTCAGGCTGGGTGGGGAATGGTGTCCCCAGGACACTGTGACCTGGTCCATACCTGGCCATATAGGGTCCTGGGGACCTCCCCTCTGCTCTGGGGGTGCCTTTATGGGCAAGAAGTGAAGTCTGGACTCCATGTGCCTCTGGAAGGGGGCCATAAGTGTGCAGGGAGGGCTCCTTCCCCGGGTGCAGGGGCTGGGGCTGCAGCACCTTGGCGGGGAGGCCGGTTTCATGTTGTAGGATGGCTTGTGTGGCCTTTGGCTGGTCTGAGCTGCACATCTCTCTGGAGCCCAGCCCAGGGTTGTTCACAGGTCCTGGGGGTCTGGCCTGGCCTCTGCTTCTTCCCACCAGCTGCAGGGCTTCCATGGTCCTCTGTGGCATTGTTTTCAAGGTATCTAGTCATGTTAGAGGGAGGAGCAGGGGAGGTGAGGCTGTGGTCCTCCACTGCCCTCTGAAACCAGATGACCTGGCATTGCTCTTAAAAAGTCACACGTTTGAAATGATTGAAGAGACCATGTATTTAAATGCAGCACACAGTTTCACAGCAAGGTAGCTAAGACTTTCCAGAGACTACTGCCGTGCCTGAAGGACACTTGAAGCAGTGACTTCCAGCAACGTCATTCTCAGACCCTGTTGTTCTTTAAGCAAGCAAACAAAGCTGATTGGCTCAGTCAGTTCTTCCATGCTGTGAGCAAAAGGCCCAACAAGAACAAGCAGAGGAGGAAAAGTTTATTTGGCTCACGGTTTCAGAGGCCGAAGTCCGTAGATGACTGACTCCATGAAAGCAGCTCAGGGCATCCAGGAAGCAGAGAGAGAGCTCTGCTTAGGAGGGACAGAACGTGAACCCCAAAGGCATGCCCCAGTGACCCCACTCCTCCAGCCACACCCTACTGCCTAACATCCACCCAGTAATCCCTATCAGTGGATTAACCCACTGGTTGGGCTGTACCTTTCGTAACCCAATCATCTCGCCTCCACACTGTCCTGCCTTGCCTCACACATGAGCATTTGGGGGGTATCTCACATCCAAACCAAAACACTTATGAATGCCAAGGACAAAATAAAACTGTTCTGACCTTCCAGTCCTAATAAAAATATGGAGAAATTCCCGGAGGGAGCAGGTCTCTCAGATGTGAACATCCCAGTGTCTGTGCAGGTGGCCACCACCTCGCGGGGCCCTGCTGGGGTCCGGGCCTCAGAAGCAAGCCACTCGCGCACAATGACCTGGAGCCGACTCAGCAGCACAGGTGGGACACTGTGGACACTCCTCTGTGGGCTCCTTGGTGGGTGTTTTGGGGAACAGAATATCAACATTTCTTTCTCCACTGAAAGCACGATCTAGGAACACACACCGGAACCCTGAACTCACTGGGCAGCAGCCCATGGGTTTCCTGGACCATCTGGAAACCTGCGCCAATGGCGGCTGGTCCTGGGCAGCTCCGCCGTTCCCACGCTCCTTCCTCAAGCAAAGATGTTCTGCATGCCAATTGCACTCCAAGAGCAATGGAGTGAGGAGCAGGACGAAAGGGGTCCAGCGAGCAGAGGAGGTACAGTCCACAGTGAGGGCAGTCGGCGGGTGACCTGTCCTCGACAGCACTTTGTCCCCCTGCAACCATAGCTAAATGGCAGGTGGAAAGTTTTAGTAGGTCCTTTTAGTGCAATGGAAACTGTTCACCCAATCAGAACAAGAACACCACCATCATCCAGGGAGGAACAACCTCTCGTAATGCAATCCTCTCACCATCCACACGCTAAGAAGCCTGGGCAGGTGTCACACAGGGTCTCTGAGAGTGTCCTCCATGCTGGGCCTCTGTGGGGCTCTGAGAGTGTCCTCCATTCTGGGCCCCTGCTGGGGCTCTGAGCCTCACCCTCCATTCTGGGCCTCTGTGGGTTGTGAGCAGTCCCTCCATGCTGGGTCTGTGCTGGGCCTGGAGCCCCGTCACCGACGAATCCCTGCTGCTGGAGGAGCCAGGCTCCTGCTGTCTGAACATCGAGGACTGTGGCCCTGATGCTACTTTTGCAAATGGAAACCAGTCCCTGATCTGGAGTCCAGAACCTGGCACCAACTGCAGGTCTGAAATGCCGGAGGCCACCTCCCCCTGTGCATTGCTCCTGCCTGACGGGGTGACGCGTGGAGGTCTCGAGGGCTCTCAGCAGGTGGGAGGTCAGCGTGGTGCCTGGATGGCGTGTGCAGTCACCCCAGGTCACAGCTCCGTGCTCACTCCACCCAGAAGACACACTTCCTCCTAATAGCCATTGACTCTCAGGTGGACTCACTAGAGGGAAGGCCGTGAAGCTGTGGCTCACGAGCACCCCCAGAATGGCCCGGGCTGCACCCAGGAAACGCTGAGTGGGGGGCGCAGTGCCACCCGAGCAGCCCCCTCAGAGCACATGACACTGCGCCTGAGGCCCTGGCCTTGGCCTGAGTGCGGTGTGCAGCCTGACCCTCTCCCCACTTCAAGGAACCCCAAGCGCCCCGTACATCCACAGTGTGTGAGCACGAAGGTGGCCCACACAGCAGCTCAGGAATGGCCCTCAGGCAGCAATTCAGAGTGGGTACCAGGGCTGGTCAGGAGAGGCGCTCGCCGGCCACCCAAGGCTGCCCAGGGCCTGCACGTCTAAATGCAGACCGAGTGCCCATTACTCCACAGATTGCTCGGCCACCTCCAACCCTTTTCTAGAAAGCTTGCAGTGGTAATTATGCCCTGAAGGGATGGAAGGAATGCACTTCTTCCTGCGATTTCCCAACACATCGCCGTCCCTGTGGTTTGGCTTACCAGAGCCCACATCCAGCAGAGCCTTACAGGAACTGAGGAGGGACACGCCCTGGGTCTTACAGTCAGTGATATCACTTCCTGGAGGGGAGTAGACGTGCCCATCTGACCAACAGCCGGGGCCTCGGGGGAGCAGGAGAGTGTCCACTCCTCCCTCTCCACGTTCCCCTTTGCTCTGTCTCTCCCCTTAGCCTTCCCGACAGCAGGAAGCCTAAACGTGATGTGTCCAACAGGAGGCTGCTGATTCCCTGGCTGTGCTCATGGGCAAAGCTGTTGTTTGAGGGTCTTACCCACCAGGAACTGACCTGGCACACAGCCCCCAGGAGAGAAAAGAAGACCCTCATCCCCAGCCCCCCTGTCTCCATCTCTCTATCTCTACCTTCCTCTCCATCTCTACCCATCTCCACCCTCATCCCCAGCCCCCCCGTCTCCATCTCTCTATATCTCTACTTCCATCCACGTCTTTACTTTTTGGATTCTGCAACTCTCTTCTTATCTTGGGTATCCTCTTATGCACCAGCCATATTAAGATTTGGCTTGAGATAAAAATAGATACAAATACCTATGGTTCCCTGGTGTTATTTATTACAGATTCTAATCTTGGTTTTTTGTTTGTTTTGTTTTGTTTTATTTTTATTTATTTTTTTTTTGCTGCTATCCATTTGTACATACCCACGTCAGAAGCTTAGGAAGAGGATAGAAGTCACGTGTGAGACTCAGCTCTCCATCACTTGACAAACACCTCAGAAAATCAACCTAATCAAGGAAAAGAGTTACTTTGGCTCACAGTTTTAAAGGTTCCAGTCCATGTTCCCTTGCCCTGCTGCTTTTGGGCCTGTGGTGAGACAGTACCTCAGGGCAGAGCACATGACAGAGGACTCTGCTCACCTTATGGAGTCAGAAAGCAAAGAGAGAGGAAGGGGTCCCAATCTCCCCTTTGAGGAACACCCCCAGTGACCTAGGTTCCTCACCAGGCCCCACCCAGCAGGCCATAGGCTGGGGACACGGCTTTAGGGAACGTTCCAAATCCACATATTAATACAATCAGAATCTACCCTCAAAGCACAGCAATCAAGAATCAGCCTGGAATGAGATCAAAGTGCAGACCTAAGAGGCAGGATGTCACTCTGATGGACCATCTCAACCTTGAAACCACCCTGACCTCAGAAGAGCACACATCACCAAGCCAGCATGCATCACGGACTCAAACCAACCAGCAACCAAAGGGCCAAAGCAAACCAACAGCCCCACTGAAAGGCTCTCCTGATTCTGCACCTTCACACTGCAGTCCGTCCATCTTCCCCAGGCCATGCCTGGCGTCCTGCCTACAGGTAACCTCAAGGTCACCCTTGGTTCAGGGGTGACAGGGACCCACTCAGACCCAACCAGAGCCCACAGGTCTTCTGTGCTGAGCCTGAGGCCCCTCTTCAGACCCTGCATGCTCCTGGACTTTTCAGTTGCATTAGCCAAGAAGCAATCCCACTGTTGAAGAATTGGACTCTTGATCTCACGGGAGAGGGATGTGTCAAGTTCTGAGGACATGAACTCTCCATAAGTAGCAGACAGAAGCCAAGTTCCTGCTGACCTTGATGCCCTACCCTCAATGCTCCTGGCCATGTGGGCTGTCCAGAGGGAGCTTGGAGGCCATGAGACGGAGCTCCTCTCTGCCCTCCAAGCCCCTCCCCTCTGGGTCTTTGTGGCACATCTTTGGGGCAAGCTCCCAGGTGGTGGAGCTGAAGCTGACTTCTCTCCTTCTCCCTCCTCCCCTGCTCTATGGCCCGCTTGGTTCTCTTCCATCACCAGCGGGCACCTTGAGAACACACGCCCTGGGCGCTGCAGACCCTTCTGAGTCTGTCTCACCAGCACCATGGTGGGGAAGTAGCCTCCTGTGCCCTTGTGGGCTCCTCGGCCTGAGTGCCCTGCAAACGCATCTGTCAGAGCCTGCCTCTGCTGGTTGAAGCTGGCTCTGCCCACAGGGCTGCCCAGATGCACAGAAAAGCCTCTCTCCACTTCCTTTCTCAACTTCAGTGAGCCCCTGAGAAGGGCCACGGGCCCTCCTCCTTCCTGCGCTCTGTACCTCCCGTGAACCTTCCTCTTCCAGCCCACCTTCTGGGGTGTCGTGACTGGCCACTACCGGGGAAGGCCAGCAATGGCATGGCCAGGGCAGCTGGCTTCCGTGAGGAAGTAAGGTGGTTCTTCATAACTGGCCGCCAGGACGGGAGAGCCGTGCTGCTTCCTGGCACCAGGGGTCTGGTGTGCAGAACCACACCAGCTGTGGGGATCCCTGAGAAGGAGGTCACAGTGTGACCCTCAGAGCCCTCTGCTCAGGGCACCAGCCCCTTGCACTTACCAGGTGTGCATCCCACGTACCTGGCACCCGAGTCGTGCCCTTAGGGTCGCTGTTCCTCTTGGCCTGAGGCACTGGAATGGCTAGGTGGCCTGGGACAAGCCGACCTTGGCCGTGTGTCTTGTCTTTGTGGGGAGCCCTACTTCAGTCCAGGCGCGCCTGGTGAGAGTGGCGTGTCTGAGTGGCTGCCCTGGTGCTGGGGGTTGGTCCCCTGGGCATTCAGCGCTCCTGGTGGCTGGTGTCGTGCTACCAGCTGGAAGTCAGTGTGCAGCAGCCCTGTGCTCCCCTGTCCTCCAGAAGACGCCGCCTTCATTCGTAACCGCACCCTGGAAGTGGCATAAACCTACGCTCAGCTCAGCACAGCTCCTGGTCTACAACATAAAGAATTCCTATTGTTTGCACAAAGCCTGTCCCACTGCCACCAGAAGACTCACACTGGGGAGAGAATTTTTAATTAGATAAAACAGAATGGGCCCTTGCTCTTATTCCTAGTTTTAGCCTCCTGCGTCTCTGCGTGCAGCATGGGTGGTCCCAGGAGCCTGCAGGACACAGGAGGAGGACAGTGGAGTGGGTGGACACAGCACCAGACACCCAGCTGGTGTAGCAGAGTGGACTCCCGTCCAGGTGCGTTTGCATCCAGAACAGACTTTCTCCCCTTGAAAGGTCACAGACTTCGTCCAAGGCTAATCACACTCGCATTCATTCCCATCAGTAGACGGAGCTCCTTATCTGTAAAACAGCAAATGCCACCAGGGAGCAGTGGTCACGGGATGGGAGCAGAGTGACCAGCCCCCACGGCCCCCATGTCCACCTCCGCCTGCTGTGCACTAGTCTCCTCAGGAATAAGAGCTGGGGACTCACCCAGACTCTGGCTGTCCGACACGAGCAGATCGGGAACTCTCCCATGGAGGGTTCCGAAGCCTGTGCCCTTCGCACCAGGAACTCTGTGGATTTCCCAGCAAGACAGTGGCCTGTTTCTTCAGTGGCTTCCATAATATATTAAAGACAGCTTCTTCCTGGGGTCCTCCAGGGCAGGCCAGCAGCTGAGTTCTGGGCAGGGGCTGCCCTGCATCTTCTCATCAAGGAGATCTCAGTTTTTGCTCCAAAGGCTTCAGCTGATTAGGTGAGGCCCACCACAGCAGAGAGGACTGGTCCTTGTAGGCCGTTATGCTAGAGGAGCTTGTCCCACTTCCCAGCAGCGATGCTAGCCAGGCAAGTCCTGCGGGGGATCAGCAAGGCTCCTGCTGACCCCACCTTTCTGACCTCCCTCCCGACTGTCACCCAAAGCTGCTTGTGGGTACTGGCCACAGGGACCCCACAGGCCAAAGCAGGGCCAGGCGTCCCAGTCTTCTCCCCCAGAAGGCACCCTGCCTGCGCCCCGCCTTCACCTCCTGCACCGCCTGCTCAGAGCATCCCCTCCCAGCAGCTCTGTGCTCATGTCCCACCCACCGCACAGCAGCAGCTTCGACGGTGAGCTCCGCTCAGCCATTCCACGAGTCTGGACGAGGAGGGGCGGTCAGGGCCTCCCCTCACTGTCAGCTGGGTCTCGTGGGCAGCGGTGGCTTCTGGAAGCCTGAGGCCAGTGGCCAACCTCCAGCGCCCACTCTGGGAGGTGGGCTGATGGGGCTGATGGGGCAGAAGGCGTCTGTGCCCCCTGTGTCCTGTGCCCCCTGTGTCCTGTGCCCCCCTGTGTCCTGTGCCCCCCTGTGGCCTGTGCTGTCGCCGCCACTCTGTGGCCCCAGCTGCTCTGAGCCAGCTAGCCACGGGCCGATGGCCAAGAGCCTGTCAAGGAATCTGGTCGCTGTTCCCAGGCCCCCACCAGCCCAGACTCAGGCTGTAGGCAGGCACAGCCTGTCCTTACCCGTAGTGAGTGGCCAGGGCTGCGGCTGGCAGGCAGGAGACCCTGCCCAGTAGTGGGAGGACAGGTCACTAGTGCTGAGCCTGTGCGAGCATGGGAAACACACCCAGCCCAACAAACACGGCCCCCAGGAAGCTGCAGTCACAGGAGCAGGGTGCGTCCAGCACCCCAGGTGGGTCGTTGCGTCTACGGGTTTCTCCGGGGGCAGCACTGTCCCAGCATAGCGGTGTGAGCTGGAGAGCCTCTCAGCTCAGATCAGAGACACCCTGGCTTCTCCCTGCCCAGGAGCGACGCACAGCTGGAGAAAGGCCCCGGTCCCTGACACAGGGGACCCGATAAACACAAGCAGGAGACAGTGCCAGCACAGTGCAGTCGCTCTTCTGTCCCCAGGGGCCAGAGAATGATGGGGACTGAGCCTTTAAAAACAAATTCAAGACCCCCTTATTGGATGAACTTGTCCATGCCACTTCCAAAGTGGATGGAAGCCACCAGCTACAGCCCTACCTACAGCAGGATCTATAGCAGGATCTCCAGCAGAGAACAGCCTGGATACGGCGCAGAGGGCAAGGGGAAGGGTCTGCAGGGCTGTCACACCCTCCCGTGAGGTCAGAGGAGCCTTCCCCCAACCCCCGCCCCCAGCTCCTGACAGCCCAGCCAGTGCTGCTGCCTGTTGGGGCCAACGCAGTAGACCCAGTGCCAACCAGCCCCGACCAGCGCCCCCGGCTCAATGCCAGGCTCACAGAGAAACCTGCAGACCTGGCAGACTGTCCTAAGGCAAGGTGGCCTCTGGGTGGAACCACGGAGCCCAGGACCAGCAAGCACACCTGCTAGGGACGCTGGGAGCCTCGACTCCCAAGTAAGAGGTACTGAGCACCATCAGTCCTACTAGGGGGAAATGAGAAAGAGTGTGGGAGCGCCCACGGAGAGGCAGAGCCTCCAACAGCTTCACATCCGGAAGTCAGAGGTCCTGACATTCGAACTGGCAAAGGCAGATCGATCACAGAAATCATGAGGAAGTGCCTGGGGGAAACAGCTCCAGGCAAATGTCGGCTCCTGTTGCCTCTTCAGTCTCGAATCTGCCCAAACTCTGCAAGCCAGAGCTTTCTGCCCTGCCTGCTGTCCTCCTCCCACACACAGTAGGAGCTCAGGAAGACGCCCGCACAGTGGGGCTCCCTTCCACATGCACAGTGGGCTCCCTTCCCACTGCAGTGAAACAGGCTGGGCAACCCGTGGAGCTCAGCCATGATTGGGAAAATCAGTCCAGTGGGAACGTCGGTATGGTGTCAGGGTGACACAGCGCTCTTCTTTCCGTGGAATAACTGTAGTGACGTTTAGAGGAAATTGAAGCTATTTTATTTACCGAAAAAGTGTATTGCAAAAATAGATGAAAGGTTTAATATTAGCAGTAACAAGAATTTGCTAATCATCAATATGAAATATTAAGCTGTCTGGAAGAACAATGGGAAGGAAATTGTAGAGCAGAAATGGCATGACGTCCAGCGCAGACCCATTAACAGTGTGCCTCCTGCTGAGAGCAGATGGCTAGTCAAGGACAGGTTGTAGGCCACGCCCACGGGTCTGTGCAGGGCCAGGCAGCGCCCAGGAAGCCCAGGGTGTCTGCACTGCCGCGGGACCTGGCAGCCGGGCGGCTCTTCCTCACTGGGTGTCCTCTGCAGGGAGACAGTCTGGCCCGACTCCGAGCACAGAGAAGCTGTTTCTCCATAGGTCAGCGGCCTGTCCATGACCCACCCGGGCAGCACTGAAGGGAAAAGGAACCCTAACACCGATGGGGAGGTGTGCTCATCAACACAGGCAGGAGCACCTGTCCAGCACTTCCGGAAAGCAGCCTGTGCCCTTCGATCCACACTCACCCCTGGGAGTGGGCGGAGGATGTGTGCGGGGGACTGGGGACTATGGTTCCCCATTCACTGAAGCCCTCACACACGTCCGGCTGTGGATGTCACGCCTGGCACGGGCAGCAGGGTGTCTTCTGTCTGCAGGACAGACCCGCTACAGACCTAGGCCAGCGTCTGTGCCTTCTGTGCTGAAGTCTTGAATAGTGTCAAGAATGCAAGGACCCCTCCCCAAAGCCTGAGGCTGGGCTAAGTTCCAAATGACGGCAGGGCGAGCTGCTGAGAAGGCCCAGGTGTGACCCCCACAGGTCTGGAGAGGGTCTGGAGGAAGCGGCTGCACTGTGACCAAGGAGCTGCTCTTCCAAGGATTAGTTGCTTTTCAAGAACCAGCAGGAGCGTGGACGGAAGGGAGTGGTCCTGGTGCAGCGGTCACGGCAGCCCCAGCGCCACCCACAGCCAGAGCCAGCTGGCCAGCAGGTATAGCTGCCCCCTCCTGCTGCCAGGCAACTGCCCGAGCAGGGAGTCAGACATCCCTGGAGAAGGACAACCTCAGGATGACGGGACGGAGCCTGAGGACTGTTGGCTTAGACGTTGGTGGTGGAGCATCTCTGACCTGAAAACCCAAAATGGAAGTGGAGCTTAGACCCGTTAAGTTTGGGGTTTCTGGACTAGCGACGTGGCGACGCTCCCCCGCACAGGCGAGCATTTAGGGGATGCCTGTTGTGCTGCTCGGTGACGGTGACTCTTCTCTTCACGCCCCTCCCCCTTGCCCCTGTCACAGCCACAGGCAGCAGTGTGAGGTCAGGCACGTGGCTCCAGGGGACCAGGCTGCTGGGGGACCTCCGAGTGGACTGCCGTCCGTCTGCCTCTAGTGCACTCAGCTCTCCCGCGGGCCCAGCACGCTCCCTGTGGGTGGGAGGAGGCTGCTTTGCTAGAGATGGCGGAACTTCCCCCCAGCAGGCCGCCCTGCTCCTGTGCCCACCAGCAGCGTGACGCCCGCCCTGCGGGGCTGGGGGACCGCCCAGTGGGCTATCTTCTCAGAGGAAAGCCGGCTCGGGCCACACTGTGATTCCTGCTTCCACGCCTGAGGTTGAGCCCTTAGAGACCCACTTCTTCCCTACACCAGAGCCATTCGTTCCGGCGGCCGGCTTTGCTGCTGTCCATGGACACCACTGACAGCTGTGGGTGTTGACCCTCTGTGTCTGGTGCATGGTGACACGTTTCCCCAGCTTGTCACTTTGCTGTTTTCCACCATGAAAGCGTTTCCGTGTCCTCAGCCCTATTGCAGTTGCTCCCCAGTGCTTCTGAATTCTGAACACAAGTGCTCATGGAGTTTACGAGGGTCTGTCCTCTACGCTGAAGACTGCTCCATTCAGGACCTACCTGAGCACACGGGGTGAGGCGTGGAGCCAGTCTTGCCATTTTATTTAAAGTTCGTCTCACTTCGGACGGGAACAGAGTGGAATTGTCCAGCACCTCTGCAGGGGTTTCCTGCACAGCTCTTGGGCCCCCGGCTCTCTGGACAGACGGGACGCCAGCGAAGCCCATGGGGGACCCTGCAGGAGACCAGAGAGCCGCGGCCCATGGCTCAGGTTGCCCTCAGGCCCGTCGCTGGGACTTGTTTCGCCATGAGTGCTCATCTTAGGTTTCTACTTCTGAGTTTGGAGTTCAGGGCACTGTCTGCAGCACCAGGCGGCAGTCAGCGTGGTGCTGCCAAGTTCACCCGGCACGGGAGTGACTTGGAGGAGGGAATCTCAACACCGTCCCAGAGGCAGTGAACCACCTGCAAGCCTCCCCACCGCATCGCTACACTTTCATTCTGCATTTTCATCTCTGATTATTACCTGAAGATAAATTTAAAAGTGTAATTAGAAAACTGAGTTAGATGGCCTACAAATTTTAAGTATTTGAAATTCATCTCCAGAAGTTTCTGGTAAGTTCACCTTAGCTTCTGTCTCTACTACCAGTGTATGTAAAGGTCTTGCATGAAGCATTGTCATCTGTTTCAGGTGAGGTTCGATTTGTAAAAAGACACTTTATGCTTCTGATTCCTTTGACAACTGCTGAATTGTTTCCCAGACTCTTGCAGTGCCAGGCCTGGATGCGGCCCGTGGGGTTGGCCTCATTGTGTCCTGACTACATCTGCAAGGACCCCATTTCAAGTCACCTCACCTTCCAGCATGGTGCTGGGCGCAGCCGAGCAACAGGTGCCCCACATTTGAGACAGGGAGGCAGCCCTGGGCAAGCCTTGTCCCATGTCCCTTACTACAAAAGCCTCGGCAAGAGGCACCAGTGCAGCCCAACCCTGCTCCGTCTGCCACCCCACTGTGGCCCAGCCAGGGACGAGAACCTGCATGACTGGAGGCTCTGGTCAAAGCACCCAGGGCCGAGGAGCAGGAGGGGGTGGAGGCAGGTGAGGGGCCCACAGGTCCCGGCCATGTGTGCTCAGTGGGGAAAGCCTTCCTCTTTCAGGAGAGGAGGGCGACCCCACCTGGTCCAGCATGGTGTCCATACCAGAGATGGGCGCATCTGTGTCCACACTCAAGTAGTGCAAACGTCTGCTCACAGTCGGATTCATTTACCTCGGGTCAATTGCTTCAAGTGTTGTGTTCATGAAAGTTGTGTTATATTGTTAACTTTTAAAATGTCTTTATAGTCTGTGTCTGGAGCTTCTACCCTTTTGATTGAGGCGATAATCTAAGGTGCCACCATTTCTCAAACGTGTGCGGTTCTCCCCAGGAGTGGCCCCGAGGCTCAGGTGGTGGCACGGCTTCATTTATGCACAGCGAGACCAACTGATTGCTGCGAGTGTCCTGTGGGCACAGGGCTCCTGGACTGCAGGAGAAGCCGAGTCCAGCCTCCAGAGCACTGGTGCCTCTCCTCAAGGTCTTCCCGCTGTTGGAGTGGGGCTCGAAGCAAGAAGTTCTGAGTCCTGCATCAGCAACCCTCCAAAACCTTGTGTCTGACTTCCCGTGGGAAGAAAATTCCTGCCGAATGCAGGCAACTTAGCCTTCAATTCAGTTTCCCCTAGTGGTATTAGGACTCTCAGTAATACCCTCAGGGCGGCAGCCTGGAAGAGGTGTCCACTCAGGAGCCTCCCACGGGCATTTCTGAGTTCTCCTAACATGGGTCTCGGTTTGCAGGTCCTCCTGGTCAGCTTCACACATCCTTCCTGGCTGTAGGGTTGCAAGGTCCTGAGCCCATGAGGGCCTCAAGGCCTGGTGCCCTGCTGAGTCTCAGCAGGTGCTCGGGCAGTGCCTGGGCTTGGGAGTTTCAGGGTGCCATCTTCATAAAGAGCGACACAGGGAGAGGCATCTCGCACTCAGAGAGTGAGGCTAGAGAAAGGAAGAGTGGGGATGGCCACACGTTCTCTTTTATCCTCTCCACTTAACACATGCAGAAATACAACCTTAGAACCAAAGGCACTGCTGGACCGTGGAGTCATCTTTCTCCTGGAGTCCACTGTGCTTCTGGTCATCTGTTGCACATGAGACACGGCAGACCATGTCCACCCAGAACAAAACGTTCCCTTTCTGCTGCGTGACCTTGTTGCCAGAGCAGCTGTACCTCAAATTTAAAGACATAAAACCTGGGGAAAACAACAGTGCATTTGCCCCTGTATCCATGGTCACCATGCGCAGGCCTCCTGTTTACCGGTGCCCTCATCACGTCCATTTGCGGCCCTCGGGTGGACGCCAGGGCCTTTTCATGGAAACGGATTTCTGCTTTCCATCTGCTATTAGAGTTCGCTGTCAGAGCCTGATCAGGAGCCTTTCACTCCATTACGTCATCCGGCCCCCTCTCTCCAAGGCCGTTCTCTCCTCCTGACTCAGCGGCCCGCGGACAATGTGCTCTCATGTCCTGCCTCCTCTCTTCCCATCTCTGGTGCCCTTGACCTCGCTGCCCTGCACCTGAGGCAGCTTCCTCCCACCCATGCAGGCCGAGGCACTGTGCCTTGGTTCTCGGCCTGGCCAGCTCTGGACGCAGGGCTTTCCAGTCTCCATGTGGACCAGAAGGAAAACTCAGCTGTGACCTTAGATGAGCAGGAGACCAGGAGGATGGTGTGAAGGGTCCAGAACTTTCTCTCTGCCCACCGAGTGCTTCATTAGCCTGATTATGGTGGGAAATAGGAACTGGTTCTGTGACCACTAAAACTAGGCCTGGCGGCAACTGCACAAATATTTCTGCAAGACATGGCGTGAACTGGACAGGACAGATTTAACTCTTATTGGATCCCTGCAAACAACCCACTGGGTCCTGGAAGAAGGGTTTCCCAACTGGAGGATAGGCGGGATGGACTGAGGGCTGGGGCCTCCAGGGTTCCCTTAATGGGTGGCTCCGCAGGACTGGGAAGCTGAGGCACCAGGAGACACAGGAATGGGCAGGAAGCAGTGGGCCGCTCATCCAGCCAGATGGCCATGGAGGCAAGCTCCAGGACCTGGAGCTCAGGGTTCCACCAAACAGAGGAAGAGTGCTCCCAGGAGGCCCCACGCCTGGTGCTCATAGCTCTGCCCTGGTTTTCCGTAGCGAAGAGTATGCTCTGCAGGTGGATAGGCAATCACTCCTCGTCTTCTTCTCTTGACTGAGAGGGATAGATCTGACCCGCCTGTCTCCACAGCTCTAATGGAGACTCCGGCTTCAGTGAAAGTCAACATCCAGCACAGGATCGCACAGTAGGACTGAGCAGGGAGCAGAATGCCAGTGTGGGTGGCATAGGTCCACACTCGCAGTGATCCCACGGTAGGAACGAGCTGTGCAGAGGCAACCCGAGCACCGTCCAGCAGAAGACAGACCCAGGCCCCAGACCTAGGGAAGGGTGGGCTGTCTGAAGGGAGAGCTGTGGTCGACAGGTGGGCAGGGTTCCTTTGGTAGAGTCGCAGCACCCCAGAGGGCAGAGAGGGGACAGAGGCCATTTTCAGTGTTTGCCAATTTGATCACTGTGTTACCTCCCTATAGCTTAAAATCGTGCTTTCAGACTTCCAGTGAATTTTTAATATTGCCCCTCTGGCCTACGGCTTACGGGAATTTGCTCAAAGTCATCTGTGACTTATGGCAACTGAGGGTCTCCCTCACGGGCACAGCTGTGTGACCGTGACTCCATCCAGATCATGCGTGTTCTCGGGCTCCGGAAGGTGGCAGCAAGCACCACCCTGGCCAGAGTTGGGTGAACGGGAAGCACAGTGCCAGGGCGCAGCTCTCAGGCAGCCGGGAAGGGCCCGGAGCCTGCCTCTGCTGGACACACTCCGGCTGTGGGCTCGTGGATCCAGGCCTCCCCGTGACCACCAGAGCAGGCCTGGGAGCTGTGCTTGCTGAAGGGCAGGGAGGGGTGCTGACCAAGGAAGGAGGAAGGAGCTGGAAACTCAGGCCAGGCAAACTGATGGGGGCCTTGCGGTCGAAGGCTTCCTGTGCGAGAAGGTTTCACTCTTTCTCTTTGAAAGTGAGCAACCTGGAGTGAGTGAATTGAGATTTCAGGGTACTGTATCATGTTACAAACTAAGAAGATTCTAGTGGAGATGCTGAACTCGAACTGGGACACTCCCCGGTGAGCCGGTTGCTTTGGGGTGTGTTCAGATGGGGCCTGGGCAGCTGTTGGAGCGCCCCAGCAGTGTCTGAGGTGGAAGGGCTGAGCACGGCTGCCAAAGCCCTCTACATCCTTAGCGCACGACTGGGCCTGAGTCTCCTCCTCCTTCACTCCAGGAACTCCAGAGGCCAAATGTGCAGGCTTTGTTTTCAAGCCTAAGACTGGATGCCAGGTAACCAAGCTCAGGCTCTGAGGAACACAGGGCGCCCAGGGCTGTCAGTCAGGTCTGCCCCGTAACAAAACGCCTGAGCTGGGCAGCTCAGGAACACCAGGTGCTGCCTGAGGAGGCTGCTTTCTGCTTCCTGAGTGATGCCTGTGCGGCTCCTGCAGAGGGGACCAAGGCGTGTTCTCGCATGGCAGGAGGGCCTTTTTGCAAGGACCTCAATCCCGCCTGTAGGACGAGCCCTCGGGCTGCCCACTGAAGGCCCACCTCTCACTTCTGAACAGGCCCAGCAGAGAGCAAGCTCGACACAGGACTGGGTCAAAGTGGCAAGGAGCAGGAGCATCGGAATCCAAGCGCAGCTAGACTCCACGGCCCTGGCTGACCCGAGGGAGACTGACTTGGAAGGAGAAAGTGGCTGGTTTGTTGGGGGAAGGAAGATGGCAGCACTTTCCGAGGAAAGCAGGCTTGCTCTTCAGGAGAGGCCTGGGGCTGGGTGAGCAAGGAAGGAGTGGACGTGTGGATGAGTGAATTGGCAATGAAAACCTCCAGCCACTGATGAGAACTGGGTCCAGGCCTCTCAGCCATGGGAGCTCATGCTTCCTGTCATGGTACTAGAGACTTGCAGTCATCGGGCCAACAAGCTTAAGTTTTTAGAGCATTATGAATCAAGAAGTTCAAATGCTTTGGAAAACTGTTTCTGTGTGAAAGTTTTCTCTAATACCCTTGGATGGTGTCTAACAGATAAATCATTCACCCAGATAGAAACCCAAACCTCAACACTCAGGTATGATCACACTTCATAGCTTTGCTGTTCCTCACAACAGTCCAGTTCCGCAGAGGTCGTCAACTGGACACATCTGCACCACCCTGGATCCAGGCAGAGACTGAGAGGACCCAGGAGGCTCTGAGAGGGTCAGGACCGCAGCCTGCTGTGGTGCCCCGAGACCCGCCGTGGGCACATCTGGGCTGATCTTTGAAAACAAAGTGGCCAGATAAAGACAAGTGACCCTCCTCTCACCGTCCCCCACCAAGTCCCATGACATGGGACCTGCAGTCTCCACTAATCATCGCTGGACACGTCCACACTGGTACACGCTGGGTCTGGCTGGCAGAGGAGCCCGTGTGTCCTAGAGCATGTGGCATTTGGAAGGAGCAGGATCTCTTAACAGGTGAGCAGCACTGGCTGCACCGAGTCCCCCGGCGTGTCAGGAAGAGGAGTCACTTTCCTTTGTCTGCATTTCACTGCACACGGAGACAGTGACGGTCAACTCTTGGTGGTGAGGGAGCAGCACGTTCGGAACCCACGTCCACTTAGGTGGTGGGGTGGTCACAGCCAGGCCTGCCTGGCTCCTCTGCAGGGCCATCCCCCAGCACAGGCTCTGGGCATCACCACGGCCGTGGGAACCACGTCATGAGGACGTAGGAGGCATCTGCACAGCTGCTCAGGCACCTCGCCCGGCCTGGATGTCAGGCATGGCAGCACGGCAGCTCCACATCCAGGCGCCCGATCCTCCCCAGCCTTGCTCCTCAGATGAGCACTGATCCTCTCCGTGAGCAGTGAGAAGTGAGGAGAAGGCCCGGAGGAAGCTTGGCCACAGGCCGGCCCCGTGCGGTGACTCAGTTCATTCTTCCCAGAGGCACAGGTCTGGTTGGGCAGAAAAGAGAATGGACCCGCCTCACACCATTCCCTGCATTTCCAGCCGTTCACACTGGTGCACTGACCTTCCCTTCATCTCATCTCAGCAACTCCACCATAAGGTAATTCTTGTATTTTGAGCATCTGGCATTAAATTTTTCTTCATTGACAAATAAGGATGTTCAGACACTGAACTGAGGTGACTTTCCAGGGTTGTGAACAGTGGGTGCTGAAGACAGGTGGGCACTGAGGTAGCGTGTGCATGACCACTTGTCTGGGATATGAGGGGAGGTCACAGGAGCTGGGGTTACAGGGAGCCAGAGACAATCACAGACCCTGTGAGGCATGTGGATGGAGGCCCTGGTGGTGAGGCTGGAGGTCCTGGGTGGGGTAGACGGTGGCCGTGGACTGTAGGGATGGAGGTCCTGAGTGGCGTAGATGGAAGTCCTGGCTGGTATAGATGAGGGTCATGGACAGGGGACTTGTGGATCAAGGTTAGAGAAGTCATCGTGCTGAAGTCTGGATCTTACTTTATCAACTATGGAAGTCGTCAGTCTCCAGTCCTGGAGGTCATGAGGGTCCCTCTGCCTTCAGTGAGCTCACAGTGGCATCAGAAGGGAGCCAGCCTGCTGCCAATCAGGCCGAGGTCAGATGTGGCCCATCAGAGGAGATGGGGAGCCTCGGCAAGGGCAGTAGGAACTGGGTGCAGGGGTGGAGCTCAGCATCCACCAGTGATTGATGTTCCATCAATCAGTAGAGATTCGTTGAGCAAGACGGGCTGCCTGGTTTTCTTTAAGGGAGAGGAATGAGGAGGAAGTCAAAGGTGAAGTGCTCCTCAGCAAACTCATGACAGGGGACTTGCCAACTTCCCCAAACCCTCCCATCCTTGACTGCTTCCTCTGGAGGGACTAGAAGAGCTAAATCCCATCATGGGCAATTGTATCGCAGCAGACTCCTGACCTGTGAGCATAGACCTGCAGACTCCTGACCCGTGAGCACAAACTGCAGAGTGTCCATGCGGCCCCTTTCCTCACTCACTGAGCCAAACCCAAGGCAGCTGGTCCTCCTTTCCCCACAGTGCACATGCAGCGTCTGGAGTTTGGGAGTCGCTCTGCGAGGGGGACAGATGTTACAGGGGCCAGAGAACACCCGCCTCCTCTGTCTGCACTGCTGGCAGACCCTTGGGACACATCAGATTCAAGTCGATGGTGACCTTGCTCCCATCCCTCTTGCCTCGTCTTACTGGACTGCTAGGGCTTGGACCATTCTACTCGTCCACTTCTCGTCCTGCAGAGCACCCAGCCCACTAGCAGTACTTTGCAGAACTCCTGAGAGATGAGATTCACGAGGTGCTACTTCCACCCCGGTGAGCTGTCCAGAGTGGCTTACGAGGGCACAGTAAGTTTCTGTGCAGAATCCACAGCATTGAAAGAGAACAGTTCTTCAGTGAGATTGCTGAGTCTACAGCCTCACAATGGGAGTGTGCGGCTTTGCCCTGATACTTTAATTTTAGCTTGAAGTGTTGATTGTGTATCGTGGAAAATGTCAGAGTTGTTCCTAACTGAAGAACAGAACAACTACTCCAGGTTCTGGAGTGTGTGTGTGATGGTTTGGATCTGAAATGCCCCCTAAGATTCATGTGTTCAGGGTGCGGGCCCAGCTGAGCTGACATTGGGAGATGGTAGGAATGGTAGGAGCTAGTGGGACTTGTAGAAGGCCGTGGGGCATGCCCCTAGAGGGATCGGGGATCCTGGGCCCTTCTCTCTTTTCACTTTGTGGCTGCCATGAGATGAGCAGATTCTCTGCCACCTCCTCCCCAGCGTGATGTGCTGCCTCTCACCACAGGCTTAGAGACAACAGAGTCAAACAATCGTGGACTGGAAACTCTGAAACTATGAGCTAAAATAAACCATTCCTCCCTTCAGCTGATTTTCTCAAGTATTTTGTCACAGCAATAGAAAGCTGGCCAACACAAAATCTTGGTGCTAAAAGTAAAGCGATTGCTGTGACTGCACCTGACAATGTAGTTCAGAAGCTTTTAGAATTGATTTGCAGGAGTTTTGAAAGGATTGAAGATACAGGCTAGAAAAAGCCCTGGAATGCTGGAAATGGAGTTGAATAGGTGATTCTGCTGTGAACTCAGAAGACTAGAGCACTGATAAATCCATGGAACGTAAACACAGTGCTCATGAGGTTTCAGTTGGAAATGAGGATTCTATTAGGAACCAGATTAGAGGCCATCCATGTTACATTCTGGCCAAGGATTTGTGCACATTTTTTCCAAGCCCTGAGACTATGAGGCTAAGTTTAAAGGTAATGGACTAATCTACCAGGGAAAATCTCCAGGCATCACAACATTCAGACTAAGGCATGGATTATTGCTGGATACTTTTAGCCAGATTTATAGTGAGAACTGGGAGCAGAATAGAAAGGTTTGAAAAACTTGCACTTTTGCCGGAAAAGAAATGCATAGAATTATGGCAAGGAATGCAGGGTTGCTGGAGAGATTAGCACCATTATAGGAAGCCAAGTGCATTGCATTGGGATGCTAGGAAAGATATTTTGAGGACACCTCAGGAATTGATAGAGTCCATCCATTGAACATTTAAGGATGTAAAATTGTAAATTAATTTGAAAGAATTTTTGAGAAGAAAGCACTGGAGTGCTCTTGTTCACTGGGCCACCAAGGAAGTTGGTTCCTCTGGATTTGTTTCATCCTATTCAGCTGTCCAGGCATGCAGAGGCCTCAGTGGCCATGGTGCAAGTGGACTGAGGGACTGCTCCCACTGGTAGCACATCAATATAATGCTGCTGGTTTCTCAGGTATGCAGAGTGCAAGAGTTAATGGGGGTGGAAACTCTCAGCTAAGAGCTTGCCGTGAGTCTCAGAGAAGACTCTAGACTTGGACTTTTCAGCACTGTTGAGACTTTGGGGACTTCCGCAGATAGATTGAAAGCATTTTACTCTATGATAAAGTATAAGCCTTTGGTGACCTGAAGCACAACGTTTTGGTTTGGATCTTGACTATCACTCAAAGGCTCATGAGTTGAAGGCTTGGACCCCAGTTGGGGGTACCTTTGGAAGTGGTGGAAACTGGAGGAGGTGGGACCTTGTTGGAGAAGTAGGGGCATGGCCTGGAAGAGGATACAGGTTCTTCAGTCTCTTTTTTTGTTGCTTCCTGGCCACCGTGAGGGGCATAGCTTTGCCCTCTTCACCAAGATGTGCTGCCTCAACACAGGCTCAGAAACAAAGGAGCCAAGTGACCCCAGACTGAAACCTCAGCAACCAGGAGCCAAAACAAAGCCTACCTCCTCTAAGCTGGTTTTCTCAGGTATTTTTCAGTAACAGAAAGATGACTAGCAGTGTGATTCTCTGATGATCCTTAGCTGCTACTAACTTGAGTGACAAATGAAAAGAAAGGAAATTGTCCACAAGGAAGTCAGAAGCTACCACAGCCAAGAGGAGCCCACAGAGCCCTGATAACTACGTGTCGTGTGGGGTCCTGGATGTCGCCCTGGGGCAGAAAGGGACACTAGGTAAAAACCAGGGGGTCTGCACAAGCTGTGGGCTGCAGTGATCATTCCAGGTTTCTCCATGGATTGTGCTGATGTCAGGTGCTGATTGTGGGAAATCTGTGAAGGGAGGGGAGGAGGTTGCTGGCACCTCCTATCCTGTCCGCCTGGCCTTGTGTGAATCTCAAACTGTTGTGAAAAAATACTCACCAATTTCCAAAAAAGGTAAATTAGTAACCAATTCAGGTCCAACATTCACTTATGGTGCAAAGACCAGACAGTGTCTAGTGCATGAGCAGAAGATCTGGTTGGATTGTTACTCTTCAATGATGCTTGAACTGGATGGAAATATTGTATTAGCTTTAACTCAGGTTTCTTTTAAAATTCCTTGACTTCCTGCTAAAGCAATTCATTACAGAGGCTGCCCAGTGATGAGAATTTATGCACATTTTATATTCGAGATCCAGATTTTAATTTACACTGATAACCTACAACTTATGAATGTGAAAGGTTCAATTCTACTCATTTTCATTTGCATTTAAAGGAATACTCTCAAGCTTTGCAAAGGTGAATGAAGGAAGTACACTTTGCTGCTCTCTTCACATCTCAGAGAGTTAAGGAGGTTGGCACTTTCTCAGGTGTCCTAGCTGCTCCACACTGAGAGTTCCAGCAGTGAGGTTGGAAATGGCCTTGGGAGAGCAGAGGACGAGTTGTAAGCCTCTGGTGCCCCAGCACCTCAGCAACAGTGGCAAAGACCAGAAGTAACTACGTAACCAGAGGAGAGGTGGCCAATCACACATTCCTCTTCAGAGAGACTCAGAAGTGAGGTGGGAAGGTATTACCGAATCTCCAGAAAACAAACTCAGAGAATGTGATTTCCTGTGTGCAGTACAGAAGCCACTTACGTCTCTCCTCCTGAGAGGAGGCCTGGTGTGGCAGACCTGAGGGTCCATGCAGGCTGCTCTAGAGGACAGATGCTCCCTGCTGGGGGGAGGCCTGGTGTGGCTCAGAAGCAGGCCTGGGGTCCATGCAGGCTGCCCTAGAGCACAGATGCTCCATGCTGGGGGGAGGCCTGGTGTGGCAGGCCTGGGATCCATGCAGGCTGCCCTAGAGCACAGATGCTCCCTGCTGGGGGGAGGCCTGGTGTGGCTCAGAAGCAGGCCTGGGGTCCATGCAGGCTGCCCTAGAGCACAGATGCTCCCTGCTGGGAGGAGGCCTGGTGTGGCTCAGAAGCAGGCCTGGGGTCCTTGCAGGCTGCCCTAGAGCACAGATGCTCCATGCTGGGAGGAGGCCTGGTGTGGCAGACCTGAGGGTCCATGCAGGCTGCTCTAGAGGACAGATGCTCCCTGCTGGGGGGAGGCCTGGTGTGGCTCAGAAGCAGGCCTGGGATCCATGCAGGCTGCCCTAGAGCACAGATGCTCCCTGATGAATTTTCTTTCCTGGCACCTGACTTGATGTCCCTGCCCTCCTCACTCTAATGTGCCCCCACATGGACTGTGTGTAAGGGTCTTAGCCTGGGGTGAGGCCTCCTCTCTCATCTCAGTTGTTCTCTTTCTTGTGTATCGTTTACACCTGGGTGTGGAGGACCCTTGAAGGATGTGAAGCCCAAGGGGAAGTGCTCTTGTTTCCAGAAAGCCTACACAGGGCAAAGACCCATCTGTCCCACGTCATTTAAGGAATGCACTCTTAGTTTGCTAAGCTACTGAGATCCCAGCTCTGCTGCAATAGTGAGTCCACTCTGACATAATGTCTTTAATTTTCTGGGACTTTAAACATTTACAGTTAAAAACTTGGAAATTATCAATTCTCTTTTTAACTGCAGTTCAATTTGCAAAAGAGATCTAAGCAGTAACAGCATCGCACTCCACGTAATTATGCAGGACATTTAGTCTGGGGACGGGGAAATGGCTGAATCAAAACATTTGAGTTCTTTCTGGGCTCACAGTTCTTAGATGGATGCTCTGAAGCTCCAGAGAGTAGAAGCACGAGCCCCATGTATGCATGGCCAGACACAGACACAGTCCTCTGAGGTCAGCGCAGGACTCAGGGCATGCAGAAATACCGGCTCTGAGGAGTCTGACAAGGAGCCTGGGCTCCCACCTGTGTAGGGCCTGAGGCCACATCCTTGGATACGGGGCAGCTGAGATGCCATCCCACGGAGAGCCCTCCTTTGTCTCTGAAATGGTGGAAACACAAAGTAGCAGACAAGGGTCCCTCAACACTCCCTCTTCATCCTGTGGGGTTCCCTCCAAGCAGAGGTACTCTAGGCATAGATGCTCCTTCCTGCAGTGTGTCACTGAACTGGGGACACAAGGTAGGGACAATTAAAATGAGACTAAAAGACCCTAAAGGACCACTGGGCTTGCAGGTCTGGGATGGCAGAGGAGAGTCTGCAGGAGGCGTCTAGAGTCCACCAACACCGGGACCTTGGCTCCCTTGTCAGTAAGTAAGGCAATTCACAAGACCAACCCAATTCTGCGAAGGCAGGTGGATGATGCCTCTCACAGGGACACCTCGTTCAAGTGAGCTTTAACCAGTCTCACCACTGTGCTCTGTGTGACAGGGTCCTGTCACCTCTGTGTCCAAAGAGGCCAGAGGAACAACCCACCCAGAGCAAACACCACTAAATGTTTTCGGATTTTCTGAAGTAGACAGATCAAGCAGCCTTTTTGTGGAGTTAGATGGAGCCTCTGCTGAGAGCCGTAACCTCACAGCATGCCTCTGTCCACCGTACAGAGAGATCACCTTTCCTGGCCTCTCCTGCACAGACCCTGGACACCACCCCATAACCCATGTCCAAGTGCACACTCCGCCCAGTGTGCCTCCAGGCAAGCAGGAGATGTTCTTTGGTTTTATGAATTCTGTTTCATAGTGAACTGAGTGATTCAGCTTCAAGAGGCTGATTCTCCAGCACGTTACAGTTCACAGACAGGGCACATCTGGAGTATAATTTTATAATGTGCTGGGCACACATGGCCTAAAAGTTGTTTGTGAATGCTGTGCTTTGGGTCTTTTACCTTAACAGTGCAGCATATTTTCAGTTTCAAAAGCCAGGGCCGTGAGTGAGTCTCATGGTTTGCCTCCATCTCAGAAGCAGACGTTAACGGTGCACACACATCCTGGGCGACTGTGCTAAGCATTGTTTTCATAGTGAGCGGCTGTATTCTAACAGGAACTTAGCATTCTAATGGACACGTGAGACTGGAAGTCAAAGACACGTCCTCTGGTTCCAGGCCCACTCAGACCCACAGGGAGTCACTGAAGTATCCCCACAGCAGCCGCATCTGTGAGTCGGGGTCCCATGGATGTCAACAGAACCTCTCAGGACTGGAGGTTAAAAGCCAAACCTTAGCGAGCTCTCCAGAGATCCTCTCCAGGAATGCAGAGGCACTTTCCAGTGCTGGGGCGACTGACAGAGCATCTGCATTTTAACTCCCAAATAGGAAGAAAGAAAAACAGCAAAGGGCTGTGGATGGACAAATTGGCACAATGGCTGCAAATGCAGGAGACAGAAACCCAGAGTTCCTGGGGGGACAGGAAGACCATGACATCCAGAAACAGGTGGAACCCACAGGAGCTCAGGATTCTGCCCAGGGGCAAGCAGCGGACAGGATCCGATCGCCGGAGTCTACTTCAGCCCACTTCTGCCTCAGTTTAACTTCTAGTGCTTTCTCTTGCAAGGAGCAAGGGACCCCTCTCCAGGTTAGAGGACACATCCTCCAGGTATTCCCTGGTTCACACCCTGCAGCCTGCCACCCTGTTGGCCTCATCACTTTTTAAGTTCCGTTTATTTTGAATTTGTCTATTTGCAGATGCTACTGTTTGTATCAGAGATAAGACGGACTCTAGGAGAACTAAACGGCCACCTGAACATTCCACCTGTCACATAGTGCCAGAGTCGGTCCCAAACGCAGGGGCCACTGAAGAGGCTGCTCCTCACGATTCTGGCTGCTCTGGGAGCCAGTGGGCAGTGCTGAGGCCTCCAGCCTGGCAGGGTACCATGCAGGGGGCTGCCCACAGCCTGCCCCTGCACAACTTCCCACCGGCCTCCACACAGTCTGCTTCAGGACAAACCCAAGGCCACCGCAGAGTTCCTCCCGAATGAGTCACGATTTCTCGAGGCTTCATCTCCAAGTCTTCTGCAGCCTTTGGAGTTCCATCTGCAGGCTCTCTTCTTCCTCTCTAATCCGGTCCCTCTGCCTACTCCCCAGTCCTGGCTACAGCCCTGTGGTTCTCCCGCAGCGTGCCCAGCACCATGGGATCCTGTGCAGATCAGGTTCCGGGCTCAGGCTTCTCCACATCCTCTCCCTGCCCATCGCCACTGCAGCCTCTGCTGCTCTGGTCCCTGCCGTGCCTGCACATGTCCTGCTTCCCTTCCTCAGGACACTTCTCTTCTTGGCCACAGAAAATCGTTCATTCTATTCAACAAAATATATCGTTAATTGCATAAATAGGAGCAGCCTGTGAAGGTCTTGGAACACAGTCCCTGCTTCCCCAAGGCTCTTACAACTGAGGCAGAACAGAGTCGGGCAGCAAGAGCAAGGCCACCCAGCCCAGGACACGATCAGATGCCCGCCCTTCCCCCACCCCATCCTCCGCACTGCCCCACACTGGGCAGGAAGCATCTGGAAGCTGTGAGGACAGGCACCACCCAGGACCAGGGGCTCAGGACAGTGTGCTGACAGTGAACCAGGGCGAGGACTTCAGGAGGTGCAGAGGGTGGCCAGGCCAGAGGACATGTATCCCCAGGAGAGAAGGTTATTTCTGGAAAACGTATGTGTGTGCAAATGCATATGTATTTGGAGAACAGTCTGAAAAATAGAAGCTAGTGGTGCAGACTGCACCCATGGGCTGTGGAGAACTGTGAAGGAGCAAGGAGCAAGGGACCCCTCTCCAGGTCAGAGGACACGTCCTCCGGGTACGTCCACCTGCAGTGTAGCAGGTGGCAGGAGTCACTCTCAGCAAAGGTAATGGAGGCTCCAGCACCCAAGAGTTACGGAAGCCCAGGACACCCATGTAAGCCAATGACCATGGAAGCAGGGCAGTGACTAGAGCAGCGTCGGTTCAGGGGGCCTTCGAGTGTCCACAGGTCTGATGCCTGACTTGGGTCCAGGTAGAAAAGTCACAAGCAAGAAAGGCAAAGTTTGGAAACCAGGAGTCTGAACATTTGTGGACATGGGTGAGGAAGGTCACCACCCATGTCCTCCACCCATATGTGGAGGACAAGGCGCCCTCTCTCCCACTTTGTGTTGGGTGTCCAGAGGCAGGGGTGTCTGGCCAACCGTTGCTAATAAAATGAGCCAGGGCCAGGGCCCCACATCACAGGAGCTCCAGATACTGGGTTCTCGAGTGCCACTGCGGTGGATGCTGGCAGCAGCCTGAACCACACCACCCAAGAGGAGGTCTGCAGAGCCCAGAGTGACACTCGTGAACGAGATGTCCTCCCCAAGGCCCTCTCCCCCTTCACCAGGAGTGGAGTACTCTCCAGGTGGCTGTGGGCTTTCAGGGAGACTTGCATCATTGTCTCAAATGAAACATAAAAACGAGACAGATTATTAAAATAACGATTTGTGAGCACATCATGGTGAGCACCCAGGAGGCGGGAGATGGAATTCAGAGACACTCTGCAGGTGGAATCGCCAGGACTGGGACGGAGGAGGAGGTCCCTGAGAGGGGCAGGCCTCTCCGCTGTGATCGCTGAGTCACGGTGCATCGCCCCTTCTGCAGAATGGCAGGACTCCATCCTCCACAAAAGCAGCCTCCTCCAGCATCTTAGTGAGCTTGTTCACTGCTGTGACCAAAAGACCTGACAAGAAAAATTAGCAGAGGAGAAGTTTATCTGGGGGCTGACGGCTTCAGAGGTCTCAGTCCGTAGACGGCAGGCTCCATTCTTCAGGGCTCAAGGCAAGGCAGAACATCATGGCGGAGGAAAGGGCTCAGGACCTAGAACCAGGAAGCAGAGAGGGAGACTCTCCTCACCAGGAACAAAGTGTAAACCCAAAGGCACACCCAGTAACCCACCACCGCCAGCACACCACACTTGCCTATTGTCACCACCCAGTCGATCCATTCAGGTGGATTAATGTACTGATTGGTTAAGGTGTTCATAACCCAGTCGTTTCACCTCTGAACTTTCTCACATTGTCTCACACATGGGCTTCTGGGGGACAGCTCATACCTAAACCACAACAATGAGCGTAGTGCTCTTTCCTTCCAAAGCCCTGCCCTTCTCTGTAAAACCCACTTTCTTCCAGCATTCTCTGAGGCCCACATGGAGGACATTCTCAGGAGGCATCATGGTTCCTCGTCCTGCTGCTCAGAAGGAAGAACCCAAACTTCCTAACAGCCAAATCCTTTGGCAGGTTCTTCCCCTGCCCCGTGTTGAGACCCACGCTTCCCCGGTATGAGTCGCACACTCTGGGACCCTGGGTGGGTGTGCTCCTGGGTGTTTGTTTGAAGGGCAGTAGCACAAGAAAAGGGACGTGTCCTTGGTCCTGAGTCAGACACCTGTCCTGGGATGTGGGCTAAGTGTGGAGTTTGTTCCCAACTCTCCACTGAAGTGGCGTGTGCTGTGGCTACAGGGGCAGGAGTGTGTGCTGGTGCTGCACGTCACACGGGCTGGCGTCAGTGTCCTTCTGTCCTCTGAGACTGCAGTGTCCTAGGAAGGGTTCCTGCCTCCTCTTCCCTGTACCATTGGCTCAGTCTCCTGCCAGCCTGTGACGGGCAGGGCCAGAGCTGGGGGCTCCCTGCAGGCATTCCAGGAGCACTGGAGTGGACGGCAGAGGCCACCGACCCTGGCCCAGCTCAGCAGGAGCACTTTCAGGTGTCTGACCTCTGCTGTGCCTGCAATGCTCCACGACACCGGCGTCTGACCCTCTCCACCATCTCCGTGGGCTTCCCCTCAGTGCTGGACTTCAGGAAGTCACCGTGCCTGGGCTGCACTCTGCAGCAGCCCCTGTCACCCGCACGTGTGTCCCCTTCCACATGCTCGAGTCCCCAGTAATGTGCCCCCAGTCACACGGGGAGAGCTTGGGAGGTTTGAGAAGAAAGTTTTAGAAAACTGTCAGAGTTTAAAAGAAAATGAAGATTTCATAAACTCAGCAAGAATTCTATTTTTAGAAAACACTCATTTACAAGAACTTGAAAAGATTTAATTTCTAGTGTCATCAAGATGGTTTCAATAATCAGAAGAGGGTTCCCTTTGGAAGCGCCGGGCTCAGCATGCATGCACGGCTGTCCATCAGGAGGGACAAAGCAGCAGAGTGCCGTTGCTGAGCAGCTGTCCCTCCGTGCTCCGAGAGCTGGCTTCCTGCAGAATCCACACTGAGCACTCCAAACGCTCAACTCGCATCCAGCGGAGCTGTAGCTCAGACACTCACCACATCTTTTCTCTGCCTCACAGTCCCACACTTGGGGCTGGCACTGAGCTTGGCTCTTCTTCTGACCCCTGCCCTGCCTCACTGTCTTGGACCCTCTGGAAATCTGCCCTGGTGAGGGATGGTGCTGCTGAGTGACCCACTCTGGGGAACAACAGGCCTCCAATGCCAGAGGTGTTCATTGTGCTGGTGGTCCTCAGGCACGTGGCCCTACTCATGGGGTCTGGGGGTGTGAGCTGCAGGGAGCACTGCTGTGGGCGAGTGACCAAGCTGAGGACAGACGGGATCAGCAGCAAGGGTGCAGGGCCCCAGCCTTCCTGCCACTCACAGCTAAGCCCATGTCCTGTATGCCCTCCATCCGTGGTCAGTACTCACAGAGCCAGGTGCAGCCACTCCCCACCCCAGCTGTGCTGACCTCACTCCCACGGTGACACTCTCTGCTGGTCTGGGGGATCTAGTGAGGTCTGCAGAGCAGGGCTGACTGGCTGTGTCCACTGCCCCAAACGAGCTGGCAGCAGGTCTCCAGAGGATTCTCAGCAAACTACGGTGTTCTCATTCCACCCAGGGGAGTCACGCTACTGTCCCAAGTTCACTGCTCAAGCAGTGTGAGAGCCCAGAGTGGTGCCTTGCTTGGCAGCAAGGTGGGGCACAACCCCACCCCCACCCCACCTGGTGGACGGGACCATCTCCAGAACCACAGACGCTCCGCTTCCATTGGCACTGCAGAAAGGAGCAACTGTGTCAGCTCCAAGCACACCCCGCATGCCGTGTCCAACCCAGGGGCCAAGGAGGATCTGTGTTCTAATGCTGGTGACTACCCAGGAACACACCCTAGCTGAAGAGCTGGGCCACACACGGCCGTGCAAGGGAGGACGCACCATGGGAACTGTGGTTTACCAGGAGGAGGAGAGGAAGAACTGGCCACGACCTGGCTCTGGGCAGGTGGGGCGGGCTGAGGAGCAGGACTCTGCACTGGATTGGCTCCTCTCGGGAAGCAGGTGGGATTCCAGGACTTGGTTCAACACTGTCTCAGCTGGAGGGGCCTGGACTGGAGAGACGGGAGAGGACTTCGCACTCTGAGGCCTGGTTGATGCTCACCTGTTTGCCGGGATTGCCAAGGGGTCTTATTTCTGGATCCGTGATTAATGTGTCTGGTGCTGATGTCCTCTGGGCTGTGTGTTCCACAGGAGGGAACCTGGCTGACCCAAAGTCCTGGCCAGCTCCTCACTCTGCCAATCATACGATCGAGGTGGCTGAGAGAGGGCAGGGTATACGTGGAAGCCAGGCCATCACTGCACCCAGGCTTGACGGCACTCGCAGCCCTCAGAGCCTCCTGTGGGAACGCTTCTCGCTCTGAGCAGGGCTACAGAAGGCTGATGGCCTCTCAGAGGGACTTCCCAGCTGCTTGGCTTTCAGGCTCATGGCACAGTAAGGCCCAGTTCTGAAGTTGTCTTTGGGGCCCATGAGCTCCTGGGTAACTTAGTCACATTCTCTGGGAAGACCAGCCACTGTGTTACTCAGAGTTCCCTGCTGTCACTGCCGGTCAGGGTTGAGAGCCATGGGACTGGGATGGGCCTTGGAAGACCTGGGCCGAGGACCAGCTCTGACCACCCACCCACCTTCTCCCTCTAATCCTTAGGAAACTCGGGTCTATCCACGGGCATGCCACACCTCCTCGTGGAGTGGGACTTGAAGCCTGGGAGAGAGTGAGGCCTGCACCTGTCCCGCCCTCTCAGCTGTGGCCTTAGTCAGCTCTTACACCGGCTCCTGGAGGACTAGCCTTTAACAAAAGTGGCTGCAGAGGCTGGCAGAAGAGCTGACGTCAGAAGTCTCGCCATGCCACTTGAGGACACGAAGCAGAGTCCTGGGCCCCTGCCCAAGGCTCCGGGCAGCTGGTGCAGGCAGGCCAGGCCCAGCCCTCCGTGTGCAGAGAGCAGCTCTCTCCCCTGCACGCCAGGCCCACGCACTTGCTGCTTCTTGTAGACAGGCTTCAAGGACACCCTGGTCACCTCTCCCATTGTCACCTCTGTCCCCAGGCAGAGACGCCTCTCAGGGTAAGAGTGTGGTGGCTCTGACCAGGCCGCTCCCTGGGCCTACGTTCACCTCATGTCTAAAGCCTACCAGATGACCACACTGCTTTCTGATTTTGAATTTTAACACAAACTGTGAAATTACGTTTTGGCCAAAGGCGTTCTCTGTGTCTCTGTGTCTTTGACTAAATCTCTGTCTCCGCCTCTGTCTCTGTCTCTGTGTTTCTGTCAATGTCTGTCTGCCTCTTTCTCTGGCTCTCTCTGTCTCCCTCTCTCTGTCTCTCTTCTCTTTCTCTCTCCGTATCTCCCCCGTCAGTGTCTGTCTCACCTTCCTGGAGGTGCCAGCAATCTCCCTGGTCACTCTTCCCAGCACTAACCACACACTTTGACAGTCCTCTAGATGGCAACGAGGACCACCTCCCATCGGCTGCCAGCCTGAGGCATGTCCTTGCAGAACAGAGAGGCAGGACCCGCATGGGTCCAGCTGTAGGACGTGACGGTGACTTCCAGGCCCCACCTCTGCTCTTCCATCACAGGAGGCCCTGGCATGTGACCCCCTGATTCTCCACCCTCGAGGCAAAGCCTTAACTGCTGCACACTGAAGCTCCACTTGCGGAGTTCATCCTGGCACTTACCAGGTGCTTCCTCCATGCTGCCCAGCACCTGCACAACCTCATCTGGTCCATCAGGTGAGTCCTATCACCCCATTTCACAGATGGAGACACTGAGCCAGGGGAAGTCAAAGAATTGCCAGAGGTCGCACAGTCAGCAAGCAGGTGTAGGTTTCCATCTCCAAGCCTCGGGTCTTTCCATCCACAACCTCTGTCCCTGGTGGAGAATGAGAAAAGCACGGGGCAGGGAGGCTCTGTGCCATGTCACCAGTACTAGTGGCAGGAGCATCACTACTATTCTTGCCACCAGTGATGTGGGCCAGGAAGCTCAGCACTTCTCAGTCCTGGACATTGGGTGCTGACAGAGCAGCCCAGAGGGTATAATTCCACTTCACTGAGGGGACCTGGAGCCTGGGGAGCTGCCCTCCCAGGTTCCAGCCGCGGTGGTGAAACTGGGGCTTATACAGCCCCGCAGGCAGTCCCACCAGCTCCAAGGCCTCCCAGCGACTGGCGCTCAGGGGCACCCTTCCGGCACCTGTGTGCCTGGGTCCTCCAGCTCACCGGCGTGAAGGGGGCTCATCCGAGGCTCTGGGCACGTGAGACAGGCCCAGCCCTGCAGGGAGGGACTGGGGCCTGCTGTGGCCACGACCTCGTGCTGCTCCGCTCCGGCTCACCGAGTCAGGGCCACCCAGTCTGCCAGCTTCGGGAGGGAGGGTGGGTGGCACCTTCCGAAGGCTCGAAGGCTCGGTGGTTCTGAGCTCGGGCAGGAAGTCTGGTGGGTGCGGTGCTGCCCGGGCTCCTCCCACTCGCTCCTGCTGGGCCCTGCTGGGCGCCGCCTGCCCAGCTCCACCCTGGTGCCTGAGTTGTGCTGCGACCCCCTCGCACCTTTGCTGTGGCTGCGGCGGACTGGACGCCCCCCTGGCACCGTGCCCGCAGGCCAGCCTGGCTCTCCCCGCACCCCCGCACTCAGACCAGCTCTTGGTACACGCTGGACGCTCAGCTCCTCTGCTGAATGAATCAGCAGTGAAAAGAGCACCTCTTCTCACAGAGGCTTGGAAAACATTAGGGTCCGAATCTGGACTGAATTGTGCTTGGGTTGCCAGGCAAATGTCCAGAACCTAGAACCCAAGTCGGCTGGCCATTCCCACAGGACCATGTGATCCTCAACGGAAAGGCCCAGCGGCCCAGGAGGAGCAGGAAGCCACTGAAGCCCTGGGCTAGACAGGCTGACTCAGAAACGGAAAAGGAGCTTCTGGGATGACAGAAATAGCGTGGCTTGTCATCTGGAAGCGCACGTTAATTTCTGGGCATAAAAATATCTAAGGATAGCGGCTGCATCCTGCATCTTTTAAACATTTGGCAAAATGGCTTGTTTCTTTAATTGCATTATTTTCCCCAGAAATTAAAAAAAAAAGGAATTCATAGCAGACTCAGAAATTACAGAAATGAGGACTATAAAAGCATTAACAGGGAGAAGCATTCGAGACACGATCCTTCATGCCCTAGGAAAACCTACTCAGAAGGAAGGGAGGACCTTCTGCTCTTATGCCTCCCAGAGTCCAAGCTAAAGGTCTTGAAACTCCCTGTTTTAAAATATCTGCCCCAGTCACATTGATTATCATTGAAAACAGACTTGTGATTTAGGTATTTATGGATAAGAAGCTAATGTACTGAAAACTCCTGAAATTCAAGTCCATCACTCAGTTGTTAATTGGGCTGGAGGTGACTTGAGCTGACATGAGCACCATTTGTATAAATTTATGATTAAAATTATTATTTAAAGGTTATTTTATCAACAGGAAATTAGCCTTTTGGTTCCAGTGATTACTATTATCCACAAAAATGCACAGTGTTTGAAATTATATATTTCTTTATAAAAATAAAATACACCTGAAGTGCATAATGAATGTGGAAATCGCAGGGAGCAAGCCTGGAGCGGGGAGCGCAGCACACAGGTGCAAGGCCTCCGGGGTTTGAATTCATTCCAAACACAATCAGAAGATCTCAAATGGTTATTCTGATGCTTTCATTCAAATAAGAAAAATAGAAAAGCTAGACCACAAGGACAAAGACTCAAAGAAGGAGATCAGAGACCCTCCCGGGAGCAGTGGTAGGGCTGGGGTAGGGCCTGTGGGGGTCACTGTCCTCCAGCAGCCGCTGGGACAGGGGCCCACGGGACCCTCAGCCACAGCGGGGAAGTCGTTCAACAGTTCTGCCTTGGCTGACCCTTTGACGAACTCCATCATTTGGCACAAGCCATGGAGCCCCAGACGTCTGGGGATGACTTCCAGAGTGCAGAGAGCACAGAAGTAGACCCAGGACGGGGACAAACCCACAGGTTGCAGAGGAAGTGCAGTCTCACGGGCCTCCACAGGAGAGGCCGCTGGGACAGGAAAGCGCAGCAGGAGGCGAGTCCGGGCAGAGCAGAGGGCGCGTGCCCACATGTGGCTGGCCATGATGCCAGGAACCCAAACCCCAAACAAGTTCAAACTGCAAGGTTGCTTGTCACACACACAGATTTCCACAAGTCAGAAGCAAAACAGAAGCATCCAGAGCCCCAGGACACACTGGGCCCCAGGCCAGAGAGCTGATGAAAGAGCTCAATGAAGTCTGAAGAGCAGGGCTGCGCGCGTGGGGAAGGTGTCAGTTAGCCCAGGTGAGTGGCTCCATGAGTCGTCTCCCCCAGGCCTCCTTCATTCCGAAATCCGTCTGGAGGTGAGAAGCAGACAGAGGCCCACCCGGAGCGGCGAGGGCAGGAGCTGCTTCACCCGGTGCCAGACTCGGCAAAGCTGCAGAATCCAGAGCGGGAGAAGCCAACTGAGGGCAGGAGGGAGCCCACGCTGCCGACACTGGACTCCAAGCTCTGTCTGAAAGCTTGGGAAAGTCTGTGCATGGCCTGCCCCCCAGGTCCTCACTCAGGACCCAGAGACTTAGGGCCCACTCCAGGCCAATGCCCGCACTCAGCGTGTGTCCCTACGAAAGGGCAAAGGTGAGAAGACCCCAGGAGAGGACCTCAGAAAGCACTCCATGGTGAGGAGATCGTCCATAACTGGACACGTCGCATGCACCAGGAAGAAAGGCTCACCAGAGGAACCCTGTGGAGATGAGGAGCTTGTGCTCGTCAGGAGGCAGAGGAGCCAGGCAGTAGCTCGGGAGCTGGATGCCACCCATGTGCATGCAGAGCAAGGGGAGCAGGGTTTCCAGAGCTCTGGACACTGTGAGCCCTCCCACCCCGACTCCCCCAGGTCAACCACACTCACCTGTGCACCAGGGCGCCTGCACACCACGTCCACAGGAGCAGTCCCTCAGCTCAGCACCTGGAGCCGCCAGCGTCCCTCAGCGACAGAGCCGACAAACAGTGGGACATAGACGTTCAGCAGGACGGCACTCCATGGGGAAGAGCAGGCCACCCTGCTGGCCCAGCAGGGAAGTCCCACTTCCAGTATAGGCCAAAGCCAGACACAAAAGGCGCTCTTCACACCCCTCAAGACCAGTCTGTGAGCCTAGGCGAGGCCCCTGGGTGGGAAGCGCCCTGTGGTTTCCCTGGGCAGTGTCCTTGAGTGCAATGGCTCTGGTAGGTCAGAAAGTACGCTTGACACTCCTCCTCTTGTTCATTTAGGGCCTTCTTCAAAATGCAGAGCTAAAAGGAGAAGAGCAGTGTTCTGATGGTCAGGCAGGGAGCTGCAATCAGATGCTGGGATGTCGGGATACCTGAGGAGACACCGAGCCACTGGGAAGCCCCAACAGGCCAGCAGGGACCCCCGAGCCTTGCTCAGAGGACATCCTAAGAGGGAGGCTGTGGAGCTCCTGGCTGGAGCCCACTGCAGGGCAGAGGAGAAGGGCCATGCCACTGGAGCTGTGGCAGGCCTGGAGTAGATGAGGGAGCAAGGGACAGGCCAGAGGCCCCACGGCAGCAGCACAGGCTCCAGAAGCAGATTCCTGTGCAGGGTAGGTGAGAGGTGGATGGAGGAAGGAGGCAGGTGCCCAGGTGAGGTGGGTCCTGTAGGGGGCAGGTGAGAGGTGGATGGAGGAAGGAAACAGGTGCCCAGGTGAGGTGGGTCCTGTAGGGAGCAGATGAGAGGTGGGTGGAGGAAGGAGGCAGGTGCCCAGGTGAGGTGGACCCTGTGAGGGGCAGGTGAGAGGTGGATGGAGGAAGGAGACAGGTGCCCAGGTGAGGTGGGCCCTGTGAGGGGCAGGTGAGAGGTGGATGGAGGAAGTAGGCAGGTGCCCAGGTGAGGTGGGTCCTATAGGGGCAGGTGAGAAGTGGATGGAGGAAGGAGGCAGGTGCCCAGGTGAGGTGGGTCCTGT
>JAJEJO010002686.1:94702-106386 GCA_020662805.1 Glaucomys volans
AGTCCCAGGAAGGATCCTTGTCTCACTGAGCATACTGTGCTCCAATCGACCCAACTTCAGTCCCAGGAAGGATCCCTTGTCTCACTGAGTGTAGTGTGCTCCAATCCACCCAAGTTCAGTCCCAGGAAGGATCCCTTGTCTCACTGAGCATACTGTGCTCCAGTCCACCCAGCTTCAGTCCCAGGAAGGATCCTTGTCTCACTGAGCATACTGTGCTCCAAGTCCACCCAGCTTCAGTCCCAGGAAGGATCCCTTGTCTCACTGAGCCTAGTGTGCTCCAATCCACCCAGCTTCAGTCCCAGGAAGGATCCTTTGTCTCACTGAACATACTGTGCCCCAAGTCCACCCAGCTTCAGTCGCAGGAAGGAACCTTGTCTCACTGAGCATACTGTGCTCCAATCCACCCAGCTTCAGTCCCGGGAAAGGATTCCTTGTTTTTAAGGCAGTATAATATTCCAGTACATGTGCATGTGCGTGTGTGTGTGTGTGTGTGTGTGTGTGACTTTTTCTCCAGCTATTCACATTGACTGATGCTTAGTTTTACTCCCAAGTCCAGGTCATGATGAAGAAGCTGCAGTACATGTAGGATGTGGATACCTCTCACAGGAGGGAATTTTTCATCCTGACCATCTGTGCAGAGGAGGGACATCTGAATCAGCCTCTGGAGGGGCCTCCTCACTACTTTCCACAGGCCCTTCCCTGTGTGCAAGCCCCCCTCCACCCCTTGGCAGTCGTCCTCTCTGAGGCTTCGAGTTGTGCGTCTTTGATGATGGCAGTGATGCCATTCCACCTGCCATCTGAGGTCTCCATGGAGACCCTCCAGGTCTGCGGAGGCCCTGGCCCCCTTGGCACACTGTTTGCATGACTAGCCAAGACTCCTCCACTCCTTGCTGGCTCCCTGCCTGGGCACACTCCCCTTCTGGCTCCATGCCACCAGATCTGTCCCTTAGCTTCCATCACCTGTTCTTTCAGTGTCATTTCCAAGAAACAGACACCGCGACAGCCCTGCTTCCCCTGCCCTAACCAGGGGTCTTGCCCAGCATCTCCATCTCGCCTGCTCCAGTTATTGGAGACTTGCTTCACCCACTGTGTGTTCTCGGCAACTTTGCTGACCATCTGTTGACCACAGACCTGGTTTCTGGACTTCTCTTCTGCCCCTAGGTCCACACGTGTGCTTTCATCTGATTCCACGTAGCTTCAGTGCTTGAGTGTATAAGCACTGTAGGAAGTACAGTGCCTCCAGCTTTGCTCTTGTTCAAGATGGACTGGGCAACTTGGAGGGGTTATGGTTTTATATGACTTTTAGAATTTTTTTACAATTTTTCCAGACTGCATTTTGATTCACTGTACACAAATGGGGTACAATTTTTCATTTCTGTGGTTGTGCATGATGTAGGTTCATACCATTCATGTAATCATACATGTACATAGGGTGATGATGCCTGTCTCATTCCACCATTTTTCATCCCTCTCCCTCTCATTTGCCTCTATGCAATTTAAGTTCCTCCATTCTTCTCTCACTCTCCATCCCGCAACCCAATTATACATCATCATCCACATCCACTTAGCAGGGAAAGCATTCGACCTTTGGTTTGGGGGGATTGGCTTATTTCACATAGCATAATATAAAGAAATTAGGAATTTTTTTATTTTGTGGAAAATGACTTTGCAAATGCAATGGAGACTGCAGTGGACTCTGTAATCGCTGGCATTGCAGGCAGTTTGAACATCAATCCTTCTAAGCCAGGAGCACCTGATACACGTCCATCCCTTCGTGGTCTCAACTGAATTAGTGTTTTGCAGTCTTCAGTGCAGGGATCTTTCATGGCTTTTGTTAAAGTCATCCCTGAGGTCTGTGATGACACTACAAAGGCACTTGGTCTGGTGGCTCCTTCTCCAGGTAGCACATCGATGGGAATGCCAGCAGAAGTGGAGGAGTGGACACTTGTCTTGCTGCTGGTCTTGGTGGAGGTCTTCAGCCCTGGGCTGCACCCGTCAGCTGTGGGCTCACCACAGTGTTGGCGAGCTCTTCCTTCTGCATCTGACTGCTTGAGAGTTTGGGTGATGAAAAGCTGGACTGAATATTGCTGGAAACTTTTTCTGTGCCTATTAAAATGCTCGCATAACTCATCCTTCATTTTGTGAATGTGGTGCCCTGCATTTTTGACTTCTGTGTGTTGAGCCATCCTGGGGTGAGTCCCACTTGCCCATGGCAGGTGACCCTTTCCATAGGCTGTTGAATTCAGTTGCTAGCACTTTACTGAGGATCTTTGCATCGACGTTCACCAGGGATGTGGGTTTTTCATTTTCTCGTCTGAGAGCATCCTTGTCTGGCTTTGGTGAGGGACAAAGCTGGCTTCAGCATGGGTGTGCAAGTCTTACCTCCTTTCAATGTTTTGGGAGAGTTTGAACAGTTGATGCTAATTCTTCTTTAAACATTTGGTCAATTTTATCCGTAAAGCCATCAGGTCCTGGGCTTTTCTGCAATGGAAAATTGCTGATAACTGATTCGCCCTGCTTGCTTGCTGTAAGCCTGTTCAGAGTTCCACTTTCTCCATGATTCCCTCTTAGTAATGCATATAATTCTAGGGTTTAGCCCTTTCTCTAGGTTGCCCAACCTCATGGCACATTATCACTCCTATTTTCCTTTATATTTCAATGAGTTAGTTGTAATGTCTTCTCTGATTTTTAATTTAATTTATTGGAGGTTTTCTCCAGTTTCTTAGGCTTGCTAAGATTTGTCGATTTTGTTTATTTTTTCAAGCAACAATCCTTATTCCACAACAGAAGTATTCCACCGATCCTAAAGAACATACTCTATCAGCATTCCACAATTTTCTGTATAAATATCAGTAAGCTTGATCTATGATTGAAGTGAACATCTAATAAATATTAAAATGATCAAACTGTAGAATAAGATGTAGATCTCTCAGAGTTAAGTGACATTGCTTTGGTACATTCACTATTACTGTACTTTATTTAATAAAAAAAGAGATTTGCCTTGCAAAAATAGCAACTGCAAATTCACAAATGAAGCCACACACCTCTGAGTCAGGACACTGGATCTTCAACTCATAACCAACGGAGTGAATAGATTTGTTTACAGGTGGTCCATGGCTCTATGATTAAAACAGAACATATCAAAAGGTCACAGGAGATCAAAGAATAGATTTGTTGACAATAATTTCATAAATATTCTGAGGAAAATTCCTAAATTTCTAAACTTAAAATGGTTAAAATCTGTTCTCATTGTCAAACTATTCTTCAACAAAATAAAGTAACAGGTCACTACAAATGAAAGCTACATTTAAATTGCTTCATTTTAACATCATTGCAAATTTTTTTTAAATTACAATGTTTTATTTCCCCCCTGTTGTTACAGTAAATCAATATTCAGTCTTTTTTTTTTCCCCTGCAGGACTGGGAATTGAACCCAGGGCCTTGTGCTCGCAATGCAGACGCTCCACCAACTGAGCTATAACCCCAGCCCAATACTTGGTCTTTATTATAAGTGTTAGACATAGTCATAAATATATCCTTGAGCTGCTTGTGAACCTGTCAGGTCAGTCAGTAGTATATACCCTACAAACATACACGGCGTCAGATCATTTGGGTATTTTTTAGTCTAGCAATTTAAGTAGTCAAAATGCAAAACTTGTGGTTACCCTCCAATCACCCAAAGCACATGATACAGGGTCAGAAATTATTTACATGTTTTTATGTTCATCTGTGTGTTTCGGGTATCTGAAACTTAAAAAAGGGATTCTTTTATATTTTGATAACAATGTATTCAAGTATTTCATAACATAAATATTTATTGCTTCTTAGTACACACAGAAATCGTACACTGACATACTGCTTCACACAGGCAGTGAACACACTCCCTTCTACAAAATCCACTTAACAGAAATTTAAGAATTCTAAATATCAAAATGCACAGCTGAAGAAACAGGTATAAATTTGGCAGCCAGTAATTTTGACAGCGAGGTTGAAGCTTGCATGACTTTAAATCTGTGAATTTGAAAATATTCAGCTTAGAGTAATCATTGTGCTTTGTGTTCATCTGAAAAATATAACACTGGCTGTCAAAGAAGCATGTTCAAAAACATTTAATTCATTTCAAGATGTCATATACGTTGTGGTGGTTTCTATGCACCCCCTAATGCGTCAGTCATTTTAGCTTGGGTACATTACTAAAGTGATATACTAATTCCTCCAGAGAGTGGTGTTTCATAGCATTGATATTTGCATACTCTAGAATAATTTAGAAAGAAGTGTGTAATGTTCACAACGTTCAAAAAAGCGAGCAAAACGTTAAGGAACCTGCCCGGGTCTTCTGAGATGGTCTCCTGTCCAGTTGAGCTGCCTTCAATACTGGTGGCCCTCGGGAAGTAAACTGCACAGGCATATTGGTGACTGCACCAGGGAGCGTCAGGCCCCGCAGCGGCTGGCTGGCTGATGCGTTGTTTAAAAGGCTGATTTTCAGCTCATTTCCTTAATACAGGGAGCAAAGTACTCTCAGAAGGTTGAAATGGAGAAGCACGGCTTGAGTGATTAAAGGTATTTTATTTTTTGACCTTCAACAGATTGTTTACCTGTTGCTCTGTCTTTGAACCCAATGTACAAAGAATTTGGAGATGCTAATGAGGAAAGAGAATATAAATATGTGTTTTTATCACTCTTCCCTTTTAAAAAGTGAAAACAAAGATTCTTGTACAGTTTTGAAAACATATCTTTTCAGTTCCAGAAATATAGCAGAACAGAAATGATACAATGAATATTAATAATAATATAAAAGAGAAAATGTTATATTTTAAATGTTGATTGTTAGATTGATTTCATTCACTTGGTATTCATCCACATCTACACCTTTCAGGAGAGTAGCCTGATTGATGGAGCTGCCCATCAGGGAGTAAGAAGCATTTGGCATGGAAAGGTCCCCCAAAGTCTAGGACTAGATGGCATGGCCTGTTAAGCATTGAGGCTCAGAGTATTTTATTTTGCTGGTGTAGATAAGCATGTGTTCATGCATATGTAAAATCAGCCACTTTCAAATAATGTAAATGTAATATACTATTTCATATATAAGGGTACTCGGGCAGACTCTAAAGCTGCTGCAATGTTTGATTTGTGAAAAACATGCAACATAGTAAGGATGAAAATGTAACTTACAGAACCAAAGGAAATAAGCATTTGGGTGGTGCTTCAGATTGCCTTCTGAGCGGGAGTTTTTAAAATGCATTGATTTTGATAAAACAAACGTCATTTCTATCCAGGGATCTGTGCCCTCATAGAATGGATGAATGCACAACCACTTTGTGATTTCATGTGGAATCATCAATATTAGGTTTACCGGGCTATCGGCCTCATGAGTATGCTAGTATGTATTGGTTAGACTACATCCTTCACGTTTAAGAAATAATCAGTACGCTTCAGAATTTTATTTCAACTTGGAGCCTAGATAACTTTGCCAAATAAATGTGTTATTTTCATAATGCAATAAAATATAAATTAGAAAGGATATGAATAGGAGAAGAACTCAAGCTATCACTATTTGCCGACAACATGATTCTATATTTAGAGGATTCACAAAACCCCACCAGAAAACGTCTTGAACTAATAAATGAATTCAGCAAAGTAGCAGGATATAAAAGCAACATGCATAGATCTAATGCATTTCTATTCTATTTCTATTACAGTGATGAATCCTCTGTAAAAGAAATTAGGAAAACTATTCCATTCACAATAGCCTCAAAAAAATAAAATAAAATACTTGGGAATCAATCTAACAAAAGAGGTAAAAGACTTCTACAATGAAAACTACAGAACACTAAAAAAAGAAATTAAAGAAAACCTTAAAAGATGGACAGATCTCCCGTGTTCTTGGACAGACAGAGTTAATATTGTCAAAATGACCAGACTACCAAAGGTGCTATATAGATTCAATGCAATTCCAATTAAAATCCCAATGACGGACCTCATAGAAATAGAAAAAGCAATCATGAAATTCATTTGGAGGAATAAGAGTCCCAGGAAGAGTGATGCAGGAGGTATCACAATACCAGTCTTTAAACGACACTACAGAGCAATAGTAACAAAAACAGCATGGTATTGGCACCAACATAGACAGGTAGACCAATGGTACAGAATAGAAGACACAGAGACAAACCCACATAGATACAGTTACCTCATACTAGACAGAGGTGCCAAAAACACACATGGAGAAAAGATAGCCTACTCAAGAAGTGGTGCTTGGAAATCTGGAAATCCATATGCAGTAAAATGAAATTAAACCCCTATCTCTCACCCTGTACAAAACTCAACTCAAAATGGATCAAGGATCTAGGAATTAGACCAGAGACCCTGCATCAAATAGAAGAAAAAGCAGGTCCAAATCTTTGTTACGTTGGCTTAGGACCAGACTTCCTTAACAATGAAGACAAGACATCCAGAATATAAGAAATGAAAGCAAGAATCAATAAATGGGATGGATTCAAACTAAAAAGCTTTTTCTCAGCAAATGAAAAATCAATAATATGAAAAGAGTCTACAGAGTGGGAGAAAATCTTTTCCACACGTACTTCAGATAGAGCACTAATCTCCAAAATTTATAAGCAACTTAAAAAACTTTACACCAAAAATGCAAATAGCCCAATCAATAAATAGGCTAAGGAACTGGCCAGAAACTTCACAGAAAATATACAAGTGATCAACAAATACATGAAAAAGTGCATCATCTCTAGTAATTAGAGAAATGCAAATCAAAACCACCCTGCGATTTCATCTCACTCCAATTAGAACAGCTATTGTCAAGAACACAAGCAATAACAGGTGTTGGCGAGGATGTGGGAAAAGGCGCTCATACATTGCGGGTGGAGTTGCAAATTGGTGCAGCCCCTCTGGACAGCAGGGACTGGCCCTGGCCATTGTCTGGTTTGGGGCTGTCTCGTGGTTCCTGTCCTTCCTGCATCTTTCCGTGTGACTTGATGCCTTTCTTTCCCTTCCCGAGTCCCTTGAAGATGTGGTGATGTGCACAGAAGCCCTGGTGCCCCTCCCACTGCCCGCAGACGTTGCGGGTGTGCGCAGAGGTCCTTGTATTGGCGCTTCTGTTCTCTTGCTGCTCCCAACATTCTCCACTCCTTGGCATTTAAGAACCTGGTCACAGCGTGTCTTAGGAAGGTCACATCACCTTCAGTGCCTTCAATTTGGAGGTTGTCATTACTGCCTGGCAGTCCCTTCCCCTCCACTCCTTCTGGGACCCTCATGGTTTGTGTTTTGGTTCACCTGGTACGGGAAGTCCCACGGCCTTTCTCAGCCTCCTCCACTCTACCTTCTGTTCCTCTGGGAAATTTCAAGTGACCCTGGAGTCCACTGGTTCCCACTCCTGGTCCTGGAGGCTGCTATTGACGTTCCCGTGGTTTTGGGTTCAGTCATCCTGTACTTCAGCTACAGAATAGCCTTTGGGCTCTGTCTCTGAGCATCCGCTTCCTTCGAGCACTGTGTCTTTGATCCCTCTGGTTGTCTCTTCACATCTCAACAGCACGCTGGGCAAGGTGGGATTTTTGCCTGCCAGACGGCCCACAGATCTCTCCTCTTCTTGGCTGGCGGCTGGTGCTCTCTGTGCTCTTCAGTTGCGTCATTCTCCCTGGTACCTTGAGATCATTGTGGGAAGATGATGGTGTGTATGACAGAAGAGGGAGGCCCTTCGTTGCCTGCTGTCTGCAGACGCCTCAGGAGGCATAGGCCTCCAGAGATCATAAGTAGGACAGTTGGTGGGATTAATGGGTGAGCTCGCAGCTTCAATCCTCAGGTGGGGTGGTCTCGTACCTGGGTCCACAGGAGTGGACCAGGTACGGAGAGGACATCCTGTTACCACAGTCCTGAGACTGACCTGAAGCCTGGGCACACAGGGATCAACCTGCTACCTCAATCTGAGTCCACAGGGACTGGTCTAGCATTGGGTGCAGGCCTCCTGGGTCCACAGAGATGGGCCTGATCCCCCCGCCGGTGGCCAACCTGCCTCCACATTCATGGAGGCAGACTTTAGGCCTGGGACCCTGGAGATGGGCCTGGAATGTGGGTCTCCGGACCTGGAGTTAAGAGGTGCAGGGGCCAGCCTGGCACCTTGGGGGGCCTGTAGCCTGGGTCCACATGGGCCAGTCTGGCCCTGAGGTGGGCCTGGTGCTGGGCACACAGACAGTCAGATGCTACTTTCTTCTCACTCCCCAAGGAGAAGGACTCTGCTTGGGAGGGGCTGATCTGGGTAATGTGAACCTCTCCTCCCTGCCCTCTTCAACTCAGCTTCAACTCAGCTTGTTCCTCTGCTCCACCAGACCCACTGTCTCTCACCTGGATTCCTTAGCTCCTGTGAAGGTGTTTCAAGTTCAATTGTTCAAGCTGATGTCTCTGCAGAGAAGGGCACTAGAAACCACCCTCCATGGGGGTTCTCAAACTGCCGCTTTAGAATCCAAGGGAGTTTGTTGTACAGCATACTCATTAAAACCCACTGTATAAAATTATCAGTGTCTCCTTAGTCAAGTTCTGAGAATGATTTTCCTATTTAAAGAGATTCATAGAGTTTACATTGTGGTTTCGACAGTGTAGGGAATACCTACCTCCCAGCTGTCCAGCTGCTGGGAAAGCTCACGTTTCTTCTGCAAGTGCAGAAAAGAGGAGACTGGAGTCACCCCTCTTCAGAATCATTCCTTGTCCTTAATATATTTAATCATTTAATTGCTTATTTATTATTTAATTATTTATTATTTTAAAGTTATGTTATTTAAGAGAAAGTCAGTGTCCCTAGATAAATTCTTATCTACATCAGAAAAACCATTCCAAGCTGCTCTGAAGGAAGATGCATAGGAGGGGAATTAACAGGTCAAAGTTAAGCTAAAATGATTCTCAAGAAGAGAATGACAGACAGACAGACTGAAGACGGTGGGTGAGGCTCATGGTTACACTCTTCATTTCCCCAACACAATCATGCACATTTGGTTTTTAAGAGGAAAAACAGGCAGCATGACAGAAGGTCTTTATTTCACTCAGGCTGAAGCCAGACTTATTTCCATGATAATAATGAAATTCGATTAATCTGATTTTGTGCCACTATATAAATACATTTCAAAAATGTATTTTCAAATAATAATAATAATAACTTTAAAATCCAAGTTTGCACTTTATTTTTAGCTGTCTAAACTTGGCCAGAGCCCTCTGGCTGGCTTTCACAAGCTTGAAAACAAGCCAGTCTCCTCTGAACAAGAATTTTTTTCCTCAGGGAGTTATGGCCTCGGAATCGGTAACAGGGTTGGAGACTGTGTGTGTTGCACTTAAGGCCCTGGGGTCCACAGAGACGGGTCTGATCCTCACCCGTGGTGGCCAACCTGGCCTCTGGATTCATGGAGGCAGAGACCCGATGCCTGGAACCCTAGAGGTGGGCTTGGAACATGGGTCTCCAGACAATGGCCACTCCTGGGGTGTGGGACTGACCTAGAGTGGGGGACATAAGACAAATGCGTCATGAATGGAGCTCTGAGGAGCAGCTGCATTGCACCAGGACATGCAGCTCAGTGGTTATTGTGCAATCACAGCTACCTAAACCCTGGAAATCCGAATGTGGCTGTTCTCTAGGGAAGGGTCTGCCAGCAGCTCACTGCGGAGGATGCAGGTAGGTTAGACTGCCCCATGGCACCAGTCCATGTAGTATACAGGGCACCGTGGGCCAGGCCAGGAGTGGTCTCCAGGGCCAGGGCCAGGGCAGGAGAAGGCGGCCACCCAGAGAGCTCCTCCTCCACAGCACACACACCACTGCAGCCACAGCCAGGGTCCCCACTGTCCTTGGCCTCATATAAAATAATTCATTTTTACTTCAAATAATATCAGAGAGAAACAGAAAGGCAATTTTGAAAAGGAAAACAAATTAAAATAACAGAGCATCAAGATACTTGGACATAGAACAAATTGGAGAGATTCCACAGATTTACCTAAAAATAATTTGGCCTAATAAAATTTGCTTGGTCTGAGAATACTACAAAACCCCTCACTTAATGAAATCCCGTCCAACACAGCAGTAATGCACCTAACCTCAGCCTTCTAAGCTGTGCTTTTGGACAGCAGGACGCTGCAGTTTGGACAGGATCCATGGTAAACTGCCTTTTCCACAGCTTCAGCGAATGTGTGGTCCTCTCAATGTGAAAAACACATGGTTTGATTTGTTAGGGTTTATAATTAAATGAAATCTCAAAACGCGCTGAGCAAGAGGACTGTTGTGTGAGAAGTGTTGGTCAACGCTCAGAGAGCAAGCGGAGGGTGGGCTGTGGTTCTAGAACTCGGACTCTGCCAGTGCCAAGGGGCCCAGCAGGCAAGGCACTCACCTCCCGCGGAGCCTGTCTGCGACTGTGAGAGCTCCTGTAACTGCTGATGCCATCTGCAAGGAGTCCTTGAGACAGGAGAGCAGAGGCACTGGTTGGGACTGGTTGTTGTTGGACCCAAAGAAGAACATTGCCTGCAGAAGCACCAATTCCCATTGTTACAAGGTCACAACTGGAGCCAACACCTGGATCACAGTCCATATGGTGACGGGAGACTTCCCTCATGGGCCTCTGCACCAGGACACAGCATTCCTCCGGACATCTGTCCTCAGCAAGGCGTGGTGGAGGAACCATCATGCAGAACTTAGGACTCTGGCTCCTCATGGTACCGGAGAGGAGTACCACAGACATGGCCTTCCCAGGGGAGCTGTCCCCAGGGAAGAGAAAGCCTTGGACAGCCACATGCAAGCAGTGTGCTTAGAACGCAAGTCAGCCTCTGGGGCTTGCAGTCCAGAACCAGCTTGAGAATGTGTGCTGATGGCCTGTGCGTGCCACAGGTGGGCCACCTCCCTCGGGACATCCCTGGGAACAGGTGCAGTCAGAACTTCCCCTCCTTACTTTTCAATCAATCCACTTATTTGCTTGCTCCTCTAAGTCATTCTTCTGCCCTGCTCTCTATGAGGTCTGTCTCCAGGGCATGTCCCCAGGGCGTGTCCCAGTCAATTGCAGTCTTCCACCAACACTCAGCAGCTCTCCCTGCTCTTGATATTGGGAGGTGTCCAGAGGTGTCAGTGGCGCCTCTCCTGTGGTTTGACCTTTTCAGAATGGCCTACATCTGGAGGGCCATGCTCTGTTGGGGATGTGACTGCTGCGACTGTACCATCGTGGGCAGAGGCTCCTCACAGCACTGTGGCACCCACCAGCAGGCTGAATCTGGAGCAACACAGAATGGCAGACACACTGTTGTCGGTGGGCCAGCATTGCTTTCGGTATTTAAGCCCCAGTTCAATGCTGCTGCAAGCATCACGTATGATTCTGAGACTCCTCATCTGCTCTATAGTTGCAGAACATTGAAAAAAAACATGCTATCCGGCACTGCTTTTTCAGAGATGCAAAATGAACACCAATTGAGCCACACGCTGATTGCTAAGTTAAAAAAGATACTAGCAGGGTTATGCATTCTTATTCAATACAGGAATAAAAAATAAATAGTTATTCACAGGACACCTACCTGTACTCAGGTAGGTTCCAAGAACCTCAGAAGACGTCAAGCACCTTTGCAGACAGCACTTCCTGTTTGCACAGAAATCTATCAGGGAAGGTGGAGGAAGACATCCTGTCAACATCTTTGGACACCCCACATCTACCTCAAGCTCT